>JAATLQ010034924.1:0-25534 GCA_013421005.1 Heliconius erato x Heliconius himera | reverse complement strand
CAGCGTGAAGCTGATTAAAATAAAACTAATATTAAATTGCCAAAATGCAAACAAAAAAGGATTTAAATCGGTTAAGCCGTTTCTGAGATTATCGTGAACAAATTCACAGACAAACAGACAAGCTGACCAAGTTCTATTACAATGTTAATTGTAATATCTTCCATGTACAGCCACCGATGAGTTAGGATTTTATTGTAAGTATCGATAAGTTGTGTTTTTATTTCAAAAATTCAAGTGAATATTCTCATGGGAGGTACGAAAATGCGACCTAAAGTTTTAATAAATTTGTCATTAAAAATCTTCATTGCGTTGCAAACATACATTATAGGTATATCAAAACACGAACATAATTCAGTGTGTTAATTAAATAATTTTGTGGTTTAAGCGGGCGAAGCCGCGAGCGGGTCGCTAGTATATAAATAAAAATACAGGTAAATATCAACTAAATTCAAATTCAAATTCAATTCAAATTCGACCAGTCGATTTTACAGTCACACTTCGGACCCTGCGCCACGACTGGCCTCAAATACTAAAAAAAACAGGTATTACAATAAAATATATAAATAAAAATACAGGTAAATATCAACTAAATATGTACAAGATGGCGGAACTCCCTAAAATAATAGGTAAAATGCGACTTCGCAGGCGACACAGCGGACGTAATTAGGCGGGTAGGGGAGGAATACCTTTTTTTTAAATTTTCGACGAGTTTTTATTATAGTGCCCAGAGGACTTTTAGCAGAATGAGCCTTTTGATGCCATATGAATCGAGAATTCCCCCAATAAACCTTATTTTCTAGGTACTAAGGTACAATATCCTACCCATTGTTTTGGAATATAAGCGACATATTTCATTCATTATATTTTAAGATTTGCTTTTCGTTTTTCATCTTGTTTCCATTTTAAGTTCATTTAAAAAGGCCGTTTTGATGCGGTGTTTTGATTTTCAGATGGTTGTTTTTTTTTTCTTAAATTTGTGTAAATATTTGTATTTGGTGATCTTTTTTTTCATAATCACGCCACCTGTGAAAAGAGAACGGTAGGTGTCAAAACTCACCGTCGGGTTGAGAAAAATAAAAATAAACCTCAGTTCAATACAATAAAAATCGCAATCTGTATTCGAATAAATTAAAATATTTAGATTTATTTATTTAGAGACCAGTCGTGGCGCAGAGGCACAAAGTGTGACTGTAAACGCGACTGGTTGTGATGTTGATTCCCACTTGAGGAAATGAAATATTTATTTAAATTTATATTTTCATTTCTTTGCTCTGCGTGGTATTGAGTTCCGCCACTCAACACGCAATGCCTCCACAATTCGGCGGAAAATGGCGAACGAAGTGTCTTAACACTAGGTTCCCTCTGTCTATCCTGTTGCATGTGGGATACAGCGTGAAGCTGATAAAAAAAAAATATTTAAATCCCCAGAATGGTATCGAGGCCTTCGCACTTACTCTAGTTATATATTTAACTTTACGTCTTTAAAAATTTGATCGTCTTATTTTATCTTTATCTATTTAAAAGTCGTTTACCATTCTAAATTCCCTACTATTCTTACAAATGCTTGTATTGAAAGTAAAGTTTCGTATTCGAAAGCTGTTGAAACTATAATTTATTCAGCTTAACGCTGTATTTCACATAAAACAGAGTAAACAAAGGAAATTTTGTATGAAAACACTCAGTTTCGTATGAGAAGCTTTGCTTTGTTATAAGAACGAGAGAACAAAAACTAATTTATTCCTCAGAATAGGAATCAAACCCACAACCGTACACGTCGCGTTTACAGCCAGATGCTACGACGGCCTCTACTTATTGATACTGAAAATTATACTTTACGTCTATAAAAATATCAATAATCTTTCTCGGTCGATCACCATTTTAAATTTCATATTACTCTTACAAACCTTCTTACTAATATTGTAATTGTGAAATTTCGTGAGAATGGATGTTTGTTCCACTTTCACACAAATTACTAAACTGATTTAGATGAAACTTTACAGGGATATAGCTAATCAGAATACACAAGAAATGAAAATTATAATAAATAATAAATCATTCCTCGAGTAAGGATCGATCCCACAACAGCCGCGTTACATTCACAGCCTGCGCCACGACGGCCCCCATTTCAATAAAGAATTAGAATAACTCGACTATAATATACAACAATAAGTTCAAGCGGGCGAAGCCGCGAGTCACTTTCTAGTACATACATACATTATATATCTACAAAATTGTATCGAAAGTAAAGTTTCGTATGATATAAAAGCTGTTGAAACTATAATTTCTATACCCATGTCAACTCGCATTCCACTTTGTGAGAAGCAATTTCTCCAAGAATCCAATACAAATCTCGAGTGCAAAGTTTGTCTTTCCACGCAGTTTCAATAAATTATATTAGTAAGTTTTTTTTATTTTTTCATTTATTTGTTTCTTGCGACTGTTTTACGTTTCTAAGTGGTGTAAAAAGTTCTGTGGGAAAGTATAAAAGTTTCTGAACAGCCATCGTGGTGCAGTGGGACAGATATTGATTGTAAGCGCAATGATTGCGGGTTTGATTCTCATTAAGAGGTATATATTAAGGGGCGATTTTCATAGAAAATGTAGCAAAAACGATGCATAAATTATTTTATCTTTTGTTTGCGTTGGTGTAGAATGTTGTTGAATGAATGAATCATTTTTTTAGTACTCCAATGGCCCAAGATCCTTACCCTTAAGAGCTATAATGAATTACATTTTTGGGGTAATATTTGATATTAATTTTAGTTTGCTACATTAAAAAATTAAATTATCTATATAACTAGGTGTTTCACTTGTTAAATTATCATTTGTTGACTGTAGGTTCAAATCCCACAAAAATTTTATATACAAAATTTATAATACAAAATTTTTCAAAGAAATAAGGAAAAAAAATTGAAAATGTTTTATAATTTTTATGTCAACGTTGCCTCTAAATCCGAAGAATGAGGCATTTATTTTGTTTCTCAAGAGTTGCGGCTAAAACAGCTTAGCGAGTTTAATCGAATATTATAATCCTTGTCATATTTCTTTACTGTCTAAAGTACTTGTGCTACCTTGAAATTGAAATAAATACTTTTGAATTGACATTTTTATAGTGTAAAAAAATGATTTTAGAAATCGTAAAAAAAAATAGAATGTAGCACTCGGACGATTTCCAAGATGCGGTTTCGAGTTCTGTTACGTTAAAACATTATCAAAATATTAAACCAGGTTTAAATGTCAATATACATATAAGATATTTAAATATATATTATTCAGTATAGTAGTAGTTTTTATTGTACCAATTTATTGTATATTGCGAAGCCAGGAGACAGAATTTAGATATATTCTTATGTCATCAGTAGAATCTACTAACAAACTTATAAATTTTCATTTAAAGTGCGCTGTACTTTGCTTCGACTCCAGAGCGAAGAAATGAAAATATACATTTAAATAAAAATTTAATTTCCTCAAATTGGGATCGAACCCACAACCATAACAGAATAGACACAGCCCTGTGCCTCTGCGCCACGACGGCCTCAATTAAGGAATTGCTCTATATTAAATTAAGGTAATGTTATGTAAACAAAGTCGTTCGGTCATTGAATTATGTTAATGAGCTCGCATCCTAATTTCTTCCCAGATTACCATTCCCATTAATAAATAGTCAGCGCACTTTGATGGCCACTGTAGGTGTAAACATAGAGACGCCACACGCTGTTGTATTTGTAGGGTGTCTTAGATTCTTGTATAATATAGGATTATTTTTAAGTTTTGAACGTCTGATTGTAAATGGAGTGGGTGGGTGGTTTGTAGTTCCTATTACTACTTCGGAAAAAGTATTACTTTTTTATTTCACGCTATTCGCGGCGTTTAGTTCCATCACTCAATAAGCAATTTTCCATAATGGAATGGAAATTAGGGGACGGAAAGTTAACACTAAATTCCCTCTTGGTTCAATTTTTTTATTTATATATTTATATTATATATTTTGTTAACTTTTGTTTCCGTATTCACGATTTATTATTGAAATAATAAAAAAAACACATTGTGATGTTGTTGTGGTTCAGGGGTACAAGCGTGCCTCTGCAAGCGCGATGGTTATGGGCTCAATTCTCATTAAGGGATTTTTTTAGTGTTTAAGGTTCTTCTTGCTTATTCTATTATGCGAGAGAAACATCAAAAAAAGATAAATATATATATATATATATATATATATATATATATATATATATTAAAATATATCCAAATTTACAAGTAAATCATGCTTACCATAGCACTATATATCGGGTTTATGCATCAATGCTGATTATTCTCTGTCAAGACGATTTCCTTTTAATGAACTGTTATCTATGGGCAGGATATTTAAAGCGGGATGTCCAACGACTCATATAATAACTCATGCTACATTGAACAAGAAGTATATTATACTATAGAAGAAATAAACTAAACTAAAAAAGGTATATTTTTTGCCTGTTTCCATATTAATTGTAAATATCAATATTTATCAAAGTATAATTTTAATCAAGGCTGTGCATTTTCAAATCTCTTAGAAACGATGTAGAACACAACACTGCAAATTATATAAAAAACACAACGATCAAAGTAGATATCTAAATTAAAATTTCCATACATTCTAATACTTCGATTTCTACTTTTCGATTGCAACGATGGCGTAATTAAAAAAAATATATTCTTAAATACGATTGTGTCATTTAATCTGATAATTTTAATTAAATCAGTCCATACATTTTCTCACTTAATGGATCTTCCCGTTTTTACTTGAACCAGTTATATTATCTATCAAACGCGCCGACTTTTATCATTTATGACTTAGTAAATAATTAGTTACAGTAGTAAACAGACATATAGCTATTAAATTTTATTACAAGGGCTACTTAGATTTTGACACTTTGAATAAACTTCCGATGAGATAATTTTGGTTTTGGATATAGATTGGTATTTTAAATTACTATAAAAAACATACAAGAAAAAATAACAGAATAAGAAAGGCAGTTAATATTACTTATATTTATTTTGCGGCAAAATTTATCTTTTTACCTAGCAATCGTTCAACAGTATAGCATATATTTTATTTTATTTTAATAATATAGAGTGCTAATATATATTACTAAAAATAAAACCAGTTTTAAGAAAATGGGAAAACTATTAATAATATATAAAATTAAGAACTTAATTTATACTTAATCAATGCAGGATTTTTTTATTATATAGCCAAAGTACCAAGGCTATAATGAAGTAAATTATTTATTGTTCTAATACCATGTACCTCTTATATAATATCCATTCTCTTCCATAAAATCAACAGCGGAAGCCATTTTCAACATAAATAACGAAAACCACCAATAATTCATAAAAGAACATTAAGTTTTTTGATAATTTATTGTTATTCCATTCAATTATACAAGAAATCAAAATAAAATTAACAAGAATTGGAGTGTTTATTAAAATAACATACGTGCCACATACGACGGTGTTACTACTGTACTTTCTATTCTATACATTTCTTTATACAGGTGTTTGGAAATCAATAAATATTATTCAGTGCTCGCAGCTTAGATACATAATGTTTTATAAACTTTAAAAAGTTAAATTTAAATTTAAGGAAATAAATTCAAGAAAATTTCGTTCAAGTGATCGTTTGTAGGTACAAATTTAGTGCACGATGTTTTTTAAATGCATCAAAAGTGCAAATAAAGCAATATAAATTATAAATTCTAAAATCTTTTTAAAAACAAACGTTCTAGATTTTTATAGTGTATTGTAATTTACTTTATTGTAGATGACTAGTTCAAGAAATTGTAATCCGCCATTTTGTTACGGCCGCCATTTTGGACTAACAACAATATTGATTATGTTATGTCATTGTCATCAGAAAAGAAGACACTGGGAAATGGATCAATTTGAGCTTGCAAAATTTCACATACACTAACAAAATAACAGAGACGTTTGTAACAATTGTAACAAAATTTCTCGTTCACCACACATTTTACTTTACGAGACATGCCAAAAAAAGAAGCTAGTCTTATAATATATTAAAAGAAAACTGACTATTTGATATATAAATATACTAAAACTTTCAAGCTATCATTTCAAATGTACATTCATTCGGACATTGATTTCTTTTATTTTTGTACTGAGCGAATAAACCAATTAACTTCTTATGTTTGCTAAATTAATATTAAAGAGGACAATAAAATAGGGTAATTAAGCCCAACAATATCTCAGTCGCAAGTATCTCCAAACACAACAATTGTATCGCGTAAAACTGAAAATGTTGCGAGTATAATATTTTATATTAAGTTAGTAAGTTTATCTCGGAAATTTTACCTTAGTCAACGTCTGCCGTAATAAATAAAGTCTTATCCTTAGCTAAGTATGAAAATAATGCTGTTTCTCTTAATTATTTTAAGTTGTGATAGTACTTTTTAGTATGTGTTTTTTTTAATTGCCTATGATGTGGAGTTAGTAGAGTATAAAATGTTTATGGAGTGTCTTAGCACTAAGTTCTTTCTGATTGCCATGCTATATGCTGAATTTGTAAAGCTAAAAAAGAGGATATATAACATATATTTCTGCAGACTCTGAAGGCATTGCTTGTTGAATGGCGGAACTCAACGCCGCACACAATTACATAATTAATTTTACAAACGCAAAATTACATTAATTAAATCTATATATTTGCTTTCCTAGTCAACAAATGTCAAAACCCAATAACTCATTTAATCGATAACAAAAAAACAAGCAAAAAAATATTTTCGAACACGCTGTATCATCTGATTTATTAGGTGGCGCACCTGCCCGCCTCGGCCAATAGCGCGCCCTTGAGATACTATTAGATTTTAGATTTGTTTTATTGGATTTTGGGCTTTATGTTTATAAGAATTAATAAAAATGTTGTTGTTGTTATGTGTTTAGATTATAATATAGAGTATTGACGCAGCTGGGCTCATTTGAAATATGTCAGGCTGTAGACGGGACGATCATAGGTCTGATCCTTACTCAAGATATTTAAAACGAAACTATTTAACCGGATTTATTACGTATATTTAGTACTACTATGCTTTTTGGAAATCTGACGTTTCGAACACTTTATAGTAGTCCATGGTAACATGTAGTGGTGGGCTATGATGGCTATGATGGATCCATCTGGCCATTGACATAATTATTATATCAAACTATCGTCAATGAGGTTTTATCTGGCCTCGCGTACTGCCCTGGATTCTTTCTAATACATTCTGTTATTATAAACTTATAGAAGTTTGAAATTATTTTTTTTATAATATAGCTATAAATTTTAATTTTTCGGATTTTTTCTTTATTTTTAATGTAAACTATCACCTCATCCATAGGAATATTCATAGGAAGGTATAAGGTATAATTGAATTATACGGCGAATTTCATACTTCTCCATATATTTTGATTGCGTTCACTAGCTTAGATTTCTTTCGGAGGTTCAAGGGACCTAAAGCAATCTTGCGATAAACGGTCTTGACCGACGGACAGATGGACGCACAACTAAGTAAATATATATGAGTTCCGTTTTTTTTATTTCTGAAGTACAGAACCCTAGAAATATGTATAGTTTTAAGAATTGTTTTTTTTTGGTTGCTTTTTATAAGAACCTATAGTCAGTGTCTGTTACCTATTACTGTAAGGGCCACTCAGTAACATAAATTCCTAGTCATAATACGTCTTGCAAATATTCAAAGTTTACCTGCAACATTATTATAGCACAGTCGTCTCGTGTTTGCACGCGGAGTTCAATATAGTAGATCTGTTTATGCGCTACTATCTTCACCGTGTGGTATAGAATATAAAGATAAAGGGGGGATTCACCTGTTTTTATAGGTTTATTAAATTATTTTTTTTAGTTTCAGGTCGTATCCGTAGAAGTCACTTTCCGTCGAATTCTGGAGGCGTTGCGTGTTGAATATTAATTGAGGATTAAATTATAATTATTATTTGAGCTTAACCGTTGCGTTGTCATGGTGCAGCGGTTCTGCGTCTGACCATAAAAGCGACGGTTGTGGGTTCGATTCCCAATCGGGAAAATGAAATATTTCTCTGTTAATTAGACAAAGCGTGACTTTGAGCTCCGCCTCTCAATACGTGTCAGTTTCATGTCTCAAAAATTGGACAATGCGTTGGAAACAGAGTGTCTTAACACTGAGTTCCGTCTGCCTACTGCCTACATTATAAAAATATACAATAGTACACAGTAATGATATGACACTTCCTTTTTTTATAATCCAGGTAGCGCAAGTCATTCATTATTTATTTTTTCATCATTATTTTTATTATTGTTTTTAATTTATTCCTTCATCATTATATATATTTTAATTTTTATTAAAAAAAACGCTAATGCTTATAGCTTTCACCGCTAAAGCTTAACGTAGCAGAACTATACAAGTCAACCTGTTAACTGCCCACACGGGCTCCATGCGGGTACTACAATTTGAATTTTACTATGCATCCTGCAAATTGTGATGTAGTTATATAATATTGTACTTCAGTAATATATGTTATATATATATAACTGATGAAGTGTTGAAATTAAGTGGATTTCGTGGGTCCAAATTCCTTTCAAATTTGAGCACGTTTTATAAATAAAGTTCCTTGGTAAATGTGAAATAACAGTTTAAAAGAGTTTAAAGTTTTGAATTATTATAAAACATAGTATTGGGACACCATCTGGCTGTAAAGACGAGGGTGGTGGATTCGAAGCCCATTTGGGCCTTGGAGTAATTATTATGGAACTCGCTTACGAACTAGTAATATGTCACTCCTTTTTATTTATATTTTTTTGAGATAGGAATTAGGTGTCACTCTCATCCTAAAAAGGTACATATGAAGATTAAAATATCTACATATTTTTTTATATATTAATAAAACACTGATTGGCCCTATAAAATACCGAAGGGCCCAGGTTCGGCCTCATATGGAGTACTGTTCCCATCTCTGGGCTGGTGCATCCCAGTATCAGCTAGAACCATTTGATCGCATACAACGTAGAGCCATTCGGATCCGAATCATTGGGGACCCAATGATCTCTGAAAGGCTTGACACTTTGCGTAGAGACGTCTCCTCGCTGTGCGTTCTCTACTGCATTTATCATCGGGAGTGTTCTGATATGAGGCAATAATAATTTAAATATAAACGACACCATTGAAAAGAAAAAACATTGTCTTTTACTATTTTATCAGCACACTATACGAGTCTGTTAATTAAAATGTGATTTTCTATTATTGGCTTTACTCTATATACTGCTTATAACATTGCAGGCAGAGGGAACATAGTGTCGAGACACTTTTTCATGACATTACATGGTGGATGAAGGCGTTTAACGACACGCATTGTTTTGTTACGAAAGCGAGAAAATGAAAATATTTGTAGTTAATTAATAATTTTAAATTTTCTTTATTGTAGCTGGAAAATCAAATGGAACGTTGTAATAAAACTCGCTTTTTTTCAAGTATAACACAATTTATAGTCAATATACGTGCAGTTGCAGAACCAAACGCCGTTCTTTTTATCAGAGTGGATAAATAAAGTGGTACATGAAAATAAGATTCTTGTTGAGGCCAATCGTGGTACATGGGCTCAAGCGTGCTGCTATAAACGCGAAAAGTTGTGGGTTCGAGTCCCACTCGAAGAAATTAAGTTTTTAATATTTTAATTTCCTCGCTCTGGTAACGAAGCAAACCGCAGTGTTGAGTTCCGTTACTTAACGTGCAATGCCTCTAGAATTCGACGGAATGTGTAAAACAGAAGTGTCTTAATGGGAACAATCTGTCTACTCTGACTTGACGTGAGAAATAAAATAAGAAAATGAAATTGTACGATTTGTTTATTCTATTACTTTACTAAATGTATATGAATATTGTACCCGTACAAATAAAGTATACAAGAGGAAGAGCAAAACTCGATTATTTCCCATAGAAAATAACCACCAGTAAACAAATAAAAGATCATAGCCAACTTAGCATTTATATTAAAACTATAAAGACATGTATTTCTTTGAGAAAATGCAGTACAAACCACCTTATTAGAATAGTGTAGCTTATAATAATCTTCCGCTTTGAATATTTATATGTACAAAAACGACTCATTTGTTTCTCCAAAGAACATTTTATGGCATAACTAAGTTTAATATTTGCTTTTTAAAAGATTGTATGCTATTTATTTTATTAATAATAGTAATAGTATTTATATTGTTGTAGGTATAAATAAGGTGCCAGGTTTGAATTCTACAATAAAGCTACATATTACGTTTTTTTTTAAATTCACAGGCAGGAAGAGGAAATCTAGTGTTAAGACACTTCGTTCTATCATTTTCGAGATATAGCGTTTTGAATGGCGGAACTGAACGCCGCGCTTTATCTTGTTACCAGAGTGAATAAAATAAAAATAATTAATTCAGTTGCGTCTACAGTTAGACATTGCGGCTTTATAACAAATAATATCAATTATTACATGTATTTTTTTCTAGTAAGAAATGATCCCACAATTGTCCTGTTTACATTCAATTACTATACCACTGCGCTATAATGGCCTCAATTAATATATTATACATATATTTATAAGAAATTTTCATCTCAAGTAAAAAACATATCGTATGACGATGAATCTTTAAAAATACGCAATACTAATTTGAATTATTTATCAAACTTGCCTTTGCCGATTTCTTTTGAAACTCCACTCCGAACTCCGCCCACATATCTTTTGGCGAACAAAAAACGGAAACCAAACAAGTATTAAGAATTTAGTACGTTCCGTTCCCAAGAGAAATCATAGTAACCATGGAAACGTGAATTTCTGCTAAGTCTAAATAATTGATATCAGTATATACTGGTCGCATATCTTAATAAAAAAAACATTTGGTAGGAAACTTTCAACACCTTTAAGATATTATGTTTGGGCAGAACAAAGCGGTGCATATTTCAGTGAAGCTGGAGAGAGCCTACTGTTAAGACACTCAATTTCTGACTTATAATAACAGCTTCACGCTGTATCCCGCACACAACAGGGTAGGCAGAGGGAACCTAGTGTTTGCCACTTTCTGCCGAATTCTGGAGATATTGCGTGTTGAGTGGCAGAACCCAATGCCGCATTTAGCTTCGACACCAGAGCGAAGAAATGGAAATGTAAATTTAAGTAAATATTTCATCTCCTCGAGTGGGGATTAAACCCACAACCAGTCGGTTTTACAGTCACACTTTGTGTCGCTGCGCCACAACTGGCCTATACGCCTCTATTTCTGACTTTCCCCTCCATTATTGAGATATGTGTTTGATACTAAACGCGACGGCCCTGGATTTGATTTCCACTCGGCAAATAGATATATAGAGCTTCATCATTCAACGGGTAACTAAACACGTAATTAAACTGTCTAAACGCTAGCCCTCTCTCTATCCTGCTATATGCGGGATACAGCGTGAAGCTAAAAATATATTTATATGTATACATAACATTTTATATATTTTTTATTAAAGCAAGAAACTCTTAAATCTTACTAAAAGATATTATTTACTTAAGGTGCGGTACACGCCATCGCAGTTTGAAGCGGTACCATTAAGTTTTTCTATTTTGTCTGTACACTGTTTGAAATTGCAATCATTTGTGCAAGTATTACATTGTACTTTCTTACATTTTCAAATAAAATGAAGCAAATGTACTTAAATTTTTCTTCTTAAAGTTTGTTTTATCTTATTTTATACAATTTCTTTTGGTAATTTTTTTTCTAGTCGCAGCGCAGCAGCACAAAGTGTGACTGTTAAATCGACTGGTTGTGGGTTCGATCTCCACTCGAAGAAGTGAAATATTTATTTACATTTACATTTTCATTTCTTCGCTCTAGTGTTGAGGCAAAGCGCGGCGTTGAGTTCCGCCACTCAACACGCAATGCCTCCAGAAATTGGTGGAAAGTGGGGAACGAAGTGTCTTTACACTAAGTTCTCTAAGTAGTCTTTACACTAAAACTCTCTGCTGTGTGAGGGATACAGCGTGAAGCTGATTGTTTTTTCTTTTGGTAAAAATATTGTTTTGCTACAACAGTTTATACATCTACTATTATGCGTGTAACCTACAATTAATTCTATTAATTAGTGAAAATCATTACTTGAAATTCGTAGAGTCATTTTTTAAATCGTCGTCTATCAAAACGGCTTTATTTTATTTTATTATCTTCACGCTGTAGCCCGCTCATGGCAGTGTAGGGAGAGGGTTAAAACACACAGTTCCACAGAGGCAGTTAAGACATTGAGTGATAAGTGACAGAACTCAGCATACTCGCTTTGCTAATATTATAAAGATGAATATTTTATTTGGCTCAAGTAGGGTACCATGTTTTATGATATGTTATACTTTTAACTTCACTCTGTATTTCGCATATAGCAGCAGCAGAGGGAACCTGGAAAGTTAATGCTAACACAATATTGGATTACAAGCGCTACACCACAGACTCACAATGTCTTGAACATTCTACATTCTATTCTACAGTTATAAACTTACCATGAAATAGAAATGGTGTATTATTATGTTATGTGTATTATTGTTAATAAGGTTAAAAGAGGAGTGTTGACATGACACTCTAGATTTCCATTTCTCATCTCTATTTGATTTACTCCCGCCAATTATTGTACAAAAGATAACGTCAAATTCAAATTCCACCACTTAACACGCAGTTTTATGAAATGCGATCGGAAAGTGAGGAACAGAGTGTCTTAACACTAAGTTCCTGCAGCCTACAGTGCTATGCGTAAAAAAAACTCGCTGTTTTTTTTATTTTCTTTCTAGATGTAATATAATCTAGATCTTAATTAAGTATTTTACCTTTATCATATACCTACAGTACATTTAAGCGTAATCACGTGAGCCTTATCCCATTACATCTAACATTGGGTGCAAATTGCTAGTATTTAGAAAAGGTAAAAAGCCCTTTCTGTGTGGAGATAGGGATATCGAAATGATCTCTCCGTACAATAATTGCTAACCGTGAATGAAACAATTTACACTAATTTTAGGATATAAAATACCTATTTGTGCTTCTATAGAGGTAATTTGCTGAACCGATTTTAATGAGATTTAGTGTAAACAAGTTAAGGCCAGTCGTGGCGCAGCGGCACGAGGTGTGACTGTAAAACCGACTGGTTGTGGGTTCGATCCCCACTCGAGGAGATGAAATATTTACTTAAATTTATATTTCCATTTCTTCGCTCTGGTGTCGAGGACAAACGCGACGTTGAGTTCTGCCACTCAACACGCAATGCCTCCAGAATTCGGCGAAAGTGGGAAACTGAGCGTCTTAACACTAGGTTCTAGGTTGGTGCTGATTTTTTTAAGTTAACTTACAAAAAAAAACGATACCGTTATTTTTTTGTAAATAATCTTGAATCTCAGTGGTAACCGGGTTAGTCTTGAGCACTAAATAGGGACTATTGCTGAATTTTGTATATATATGTTTGTAAATTCAATATGTTAATGTTTGGAGCTTCAATTAATTCATACTTAACTACATACTTAACTACTCAATTTGGCGGAGCCTTTACTCTTATCTACTTTATGTTATCAACAAAATATGAAATATGTAGATACGCATCAATATATAAGTACTTATCATATTAGAAGTGGTATAATCCAAGCAGGAGTTTTGACAATATTTTTTTTTATTTTGTTTAGAGTATGACAAAACTATATATATTGCACTCTTCACTATTCAAAATTTTACATTTAACATGTAAAAATGCATTTATATATTAGTAAAATATTAACTAAATTCTTGCGTTTAGAAATTTTTCTATAATATTTACCTAATCTAATTTAATTTTGAGCATATTTCTTTATTCACCAGAAAATATAAACAAAAAAAAAACACATATCCCCAAAAACTAGGACTTTTGGGCTCGTTTAAAATTCGCATCCTGTAGGGATTTTATTTATTTTTTAATTAAACAGCACCATGCGAAGAAAGCGCCAATTCGGGTCACAGCAATTAAGGTGCTGGGCTTTTTATTTTCGTGCCTGTGCCAAAATTAAAAAAAAAAGCTTGAATTGCCGCCAACGGCCCCTGTGTTAGATTAACTGATGTTAAAAGTTGGCAAACCCTGGCTTCCGGCCAGTTCGCTCAGACTGATTTATATAGTCGACGATGGGTGGCGAGCAATTCCTCTAAATTTCCTGTGTCTTCTAAGTGAAACTGATATGTGATGTGGATATAAACGGCTTATAGTAGGTAAGATTTTAATTTTTTGTAAGGTTTTTGCATCTCTACGCATATTTTTTGGGTAGGAAGCAGTTTAGTGTTAAGATATTCTATTCTTCTCGTTCTGTCTATTTTATAAGCTGTTGCATATTGAATGTTAGAACTCAATGACGCACTTGAGAAACACTGATTGGGGAAACAGTAATATTACTTTTTATAGAAAACATATATTTTTTAAACATAACGATATTTAAACTCGGACCACTAACCTACTTCAATATTTACGAATTTCTATACGATTTCTAAGATAAGTATAATTTTTCTTAAGTGTAAAATATATTTTTTTTAAATGTAGAAAAAAAAAATTTAAGCATATTTAACCATAGATGGGATCGGGGATCAAACTCGTTACTACTTAAATCAGTCTAATATAAAGAAATCCCTTCCAATTCCAACACTCTCATTTATATTAAAACATCACAAAAAAGCCATTCGCCTATACATATTTAGTTATCTCTAGAAAGCTCACACACAAAAAAAAACTTAAATAACACATCAAATAAGACAGATATAATATCTCAAAAGCTACAGTCTGAATCAGATTGATGTTAAAATAAAAAAAAACAAGCAGGCAGTAATGTTTATAAAAAAAAAACTACGTCGGCTACCGTAATAATTGTGTTCGGTATTAAATTTTCGATGCGGTTGGTATGCGGCGGCAGGTAATGTGAGGCGGCGTTGGAAAATTTTTCATTTTATTATTCACATTAATATGATATATAGTGTGTTTAATAAATATGTAACAATTTTTGTTTATTATTTGGAAGCTGTTGTGGCGCTGTTGCTCTGGATGTGAACTCACGACCATCTTCTGCATTATTAAATATTATCCCGCTGTGCCGTGATGGTATATTGTCAACCTGCACTTTATTCTTATTTGTTGAAGAGAGAACGCACAGGGTGGAGACGTATACGCAAAGCCAGTGTCAAGCCATTCACAGATCATTGAATCCCAAACGATTCGAACGGCTCTACGTTGTATACGATCAAATGGTTCAAGCTGATACTGGGGTGCACCAGTCCAGAGATCACTCAATGGGAATCCCAACCTGGACCCAATACAGCACCAATCGGTATTTTAGCATGAAATACAGTCTCGCCTTGCTTAACGATATTTTTCTTTCATATACAATTGTAGTTTGCTATATATGGCAGGATTGGTAAAGGGAAACTAAAAATAACACACATCGTTTCCCACTTTTCAAACATTTTTTGAGACATATGTGTTGAGTGCTATAACTCAATAGGGTGCTTTATCTTAGCAAAGTAGGTGAGTCATATTTTAAATAAATTAATTTCATAATTAATAATTTAACACAAAATCAACAATAAAATCAATAAGGAGAGGTTGTTCTAAATTTTTGATAAGCTGTCATCAAACTTCGTTCATGAATATACTCCGGGAGTTACTATTTTATTATAAAGTAACTTATATTGCACTTTCCTATTAACTTCTAGTTAGTAAAATACTATATAATTTAGTTAGATAGCTTGTTGATATGTTTATTAACATAAGATCCAATTTTAATAATGTAATTTTGTAACCAGAGGCCAGTCGTTGTGCAGGGGCACAAGCATCCGACTGGGTAGGTTATGGGTTTGATTCCCACTCAAGGAAAATAATACGGATACGGATGAACGATAATGTGTGACTCACAGGTTAATCCAATCCTACCCACTAAAACCTCGCGGAAACCCGCGCCACGAATATGAGACGCCAAAGGATTAGAAAATGGGTGCCCCAGGGATTCTCCTAGAGTGCCATAGCAGCTTTAATAACTAGCAGGAAGATCACCATGACCTCTCTGCAGTAGCTCTTCTTGAGTAGGAGGAGTTGAAGATGTATACACTGCCTTCTTCTACCCTCTGGCCTACGGCGGCGGGGCGAGTCTGCATTCATGGTGGACTCAGTCACCTAATCCGCGGTCTCCTTCAATGCACAGAAGTAGACCAATTGCAGACCAGTGCCGCGCACTGTTCAGCATAGCCTCCACAACACTGGACAGCGAGAGGTCCCTATCTACTACAATTATACTGCATTCCCTACATTATGTCCAATTTTCAAGACAAAGCATTTTATGTGATCTAACTCAAATCCGGGTTTTGTTTTATTACCAGAGCAAGGAAATAAAATAATTTTATTCCCCCAGAGAGAGATTAGAACTCTCAACGCGGTTTACTATGAGGCTCCGTGCCACTGCGCCACGATGTTCATCAACTACCAATACAATAACTCATTATTTACAAATAAACTATTACAAACTCGAACCCACAACCAGTCTCTCCATTTTAAAATCTAAATAGACAATACACGTAACCCGCATTAAAGCTCTCCAAACACATTAAATATAGAGACACTTTCACAACCGTAAGACCGCAACAGACTAGTTCCATCAAACGTATCAACAATTGAATTAAGGCGTCATTAGGAACAAATGAGAACATTTATTCTATCGGTTTTTATGTTTAGGTATTTTATAGTTACTTTGTTTGTTTACAAGAGTAATTTCACTTTATTTTAAGCTCTATTCCACATATACAGGATAGGCAGAGTGAATCTAGTGTTAAGACACTCTTGATACTAAATATTTTTCTAAGAAAATATTTAAATATTTTTTAAAAAATATTTAGTTATTTTATATATCTAGGTAGGCGGTAGGCACACGTGCACAGCAAGCGTAGTTTTTATCCGAGTTAATCTCGATCCCGCGGGAATTCCAGTACAAAAAATAGCCTATGCTCCACCCCCAACTCTATCTTTCAGTGAAAGTCTCATAAAAATCATTTCATTTAATCTGGAGATTAGCCTAGACTAACAGAAATACAAACAGATAAAAATTTAAAAATTGTTTGTTTTTATTTTAGTATTGTATAAACGAGTCACTTGAAAATATAAGCTTATTTTTAAATCACACTTAAGACACTTAAATTTAATTTATATGTATCGATTGAAGGCAGTTGTGACGCAGCTAAACTATCATAGTAAACTGTAAATGGTTGTACGCGATGATAGAGGAGTCTGTTCTATCTATCAAATTCCAAATGTTTCATTATCCATGTCCAAATCTACAAATACATAAGTTTCCTCTATGCCCTCTCTCCCATTTTTCCTCGTTTTATAGAGTACTTACTCCACTCTTCTCTTTTATCCTTTTAAAGATACTGCAAACTTCCGAGTATGTTACACAAAAATGCCTACAAAAAAATAAATAGTTTTTTAATATAGAATGACAGATAAAAAAGGCATAAATATAAATCATATATTCTATAAGCGAATTTTGTCTACCTAAAAGATCCAAGATCATTTCACTTTCTTCGTATTTCTAACAATAGCATTTATTGCAATCGTTTTTATAGAAACGCGGGTTATGAAGCGTATTTTAAGGTTATTCGAAGTAATAAAATGGCCCTAAAAGGCAGAGCGAAATCAGGTCAACGTTACTACTAAGAATTTTGTATTGAAGAAATATACATACGTACTAGTGCTGTTCATATTACCTAGAAAATTTGATTGATAAAAAAAATTACAGCTGCCTTTGACTGTATGTGTATGGGAATAAATTTAAAATTCAATGGATTCGAATCCGCACTTATGCTATGCGTTTCAATCATATTTAAAGTTTTTTTTTATAACATTTTTTTTACTATCACGCTGTATTTGGTATATAGCAGTTAAAATACTTCGTTTTCCATTAAGACACTTCCATTCCCTACTTTTCGCTGAATTCTTGAGGTATTGCGGGTTAAGAGTCGGAACTCAAGGTCGCGCTTTGCCTCGTTACTAAGAAAATGAAAATATAAAATATTTTATTCGGGAATTGAACCCACAACCGTCATGTCGCACGTTTGTATCCCTGCGCCACGATGGCCTCAATACTTACATACTTTAAATATTTAATATTATAAGATTAGGCGAAGTAAAGTTTTTTAAAGTACTTCGTTATATGTTCGTATACGGACTAGTCACACTTAAAAGGCTTACCCTTAACCAAAGCTCCCGAGTTAACTTCTTCCTTCATAATTGGATATTTTGTGCGATATTTCATACATTATTTTTAAATTTTCTCATAAGCTTTTGGAAATTATTAATTACATTTATAAATATTGAAAATATAGAGGTCATCATTACACACAAGTATGACTGTGAACAGTTGTGGGTTCGATTCCTACTCGGGGAAGGGAATTATTAATTATTAATGTTTTAATTTCTTCGATACCAAGGCAAAGCGCGGCGTAGAGTTACGCTACATAAAACGCAAAAAAAATTAGACCATCAACACATCAGACAGCGTATGACTGTAAACACCATGCTTATGAGTGCTATGGAAAAACGTTCTATTACCTCCTTTGATATATTCGCGATTTAGCGTTATGTTATTATTACGGGATTTCATATAGTATATGTTATTACTATCAGCTTCACGCTGGAAGGAACCTAGTGTTAAGACACTCACTAGGCAGAGGGAACCTAGTGTTAAGACACTCCGTTCCCCACTTTCTGCCGAATTCTGGAGGCATTGCGTGTTGAGCGGCAGAACTCAACGCCGCGCGTAACCTCGACACCTAAGCGAAGAGATGGAAATATAAATTTAAATAAATATTTCATCTCCTCGAGTGGGGATCGAACCCACTAACTTCGATCGAACTAATTATATATTTATTTTTATATTATGTCTGAGAGATTATTTTTTTATTATTTCATAAAAAATTAGAAAATATATCTAGAAAATCCGAACCCTCTCCCATATAATATTCTAGGCAAGTAAGGTGCTAAATCAACCAAATAATCACGTTTCAGTATCGCGTGCTTGAGTTTGATGTGTTAATATGAAACAATTCTACGATATATTTCCTTAATATTCTATTACTTATTTGGAAACAAACTTTGGCTGAGATTGTAAGGTATATACAAAAGTATTTCCTTTTCAATTTGTATGTATTTGTATGTATATTTTCTTATATTTTTAACGTGTTTTCCATATTTAGTAAAGAAAAATAAAGTATTTTTTAGACGTCATGGAATTAGTCTCTTGGAAACCATATAAGCTACCATATAAGGCATAAGTACTCATTTACTACGTTGAAATTCTTATAAGCTTCCTACAATTTATTTATGTTGTTTAGTATCTTTGTAGGGAGGATTTTATTTGGAGAATTTTTCTCTATTCAAATATTTAACATTTTTTTAAATAAAAATAAATTGTGATATATGTAAATGGCATAAATAAACTACCAGTAATAAAAAAAATAACAAATATCTATTTATTTATCTCACAAAAAAAAAAATCTTATAAAAAACAGAATTGACACTTAAAAATAGTATCGAGTTATTGAAAATATTTACCAAAATAAAAGTTAGATTTAAATAAAAATCCTCGATTATTACGCTGTTTAGGTAACGTATCGCTCAGATATTTCGCCGTCCCTAGATAATAAAATGGTAATGGCAAAATCACAACTTTTCATGAAAAATAAAAAATATATTTTTTACTGATTACTAGAAAAATAATAGTCTTATAATAAAGAAACAGAGCTCCTCTGAAACTTAATTTTCTACGTTACCCTTACTTATTTAAAAAAATATGTATAAGGTTCACCAAATACTAGATTTTTAATAAATATAATAATACAGAAAAAAAAAAATTCATTAATTTACTAATTCCGTATATTGTTTTATTGTCTTACAATTTTACTCCATAGGTAATTGAGGTGAGGCTTTAAAGTAATAATAGCAACTTGCAACTTGCCATTTTAATCTTGTGCAAACTGAAAGCGGCCTATATTTTGTAATATGAATATATTTTTAGTGGGGAATATCTCAATAAAACTTAAAAATGGTAATCGATCTTTACTGTAAACGGTCTTTAAGAATAATATTGTAACAGCGATAATCATACCTTGATTATCGCTGTTACAATATTATAAATTATTTCTTCGAGCTTTTATTCTCGTAAACGTATGGAGTTATTTCAACCGTAAAAAACTGACTTCTTCAATTTTAACCGGATTCCATAATAAGAATTTGACTAAATTTTCATCAAACGAAAGAAAGATACATTTCAAGGGTTGAAGTATATCTTTTCAATTAAAAAAGAATCATCGATTCGGGATTCGAGAAGCGGGATAATGAGTTATTACGCACATTCTGTATGCAAATTTAATCGATTCACCCAGTAAAACGTTCTGAGGTGAACAAACACAAAAATAATACAGTCGAATTGATAACCATCTCCTTTTACAGAAGTTAGTTAAAAAATAAATACTTCAAATATCGTATAACAATAATATCGTATAAAAATATTATCGTATAAAATAATATAATTTTGGTGGTTATCATTTTATTCCTCGGGATCGACGATATATATATTTCACCCGTATAATTGATTTTGTCCGAAGCCCCATACTGTCGTGGATAGTACTGTATTTTCCGCTAGCCTTCTTCCACTATACTTTATTATTTCTCTTATTTTCGATTGAAGATGTTTCCGCTGAGAAACACGCGAAAGTGAAATATTATCATAAAGTTTATCCTCCATTGACAACACGTTTGATTTTGTTTCGTGATTTCTTCTGTCACGTTAAATGGATTGAGTTTTTTTTTTATATATATACGTATATTGGTTTTGAATTGGTTTTCTGTTATATCTGTGGAGATTCTATTATGGCTTATATAATTGAATCTTAGGCATATATGGTATCTATGGTATAGTTTTTCTTCCTTAAACACATAACATTTTGTATTAGAGCAGTAAAAAATATATTTTTTTAGCTTCCTGCATATATTCAAATAGGAGGGTGACCAGAGGGAACCTAATGTTTATGTATCTGATTGTTAACCAAGAAGACACACTATTACCCAATTTTTGCCCATTTCTCAAAGCATTGCGTATCGAATGGCGGAACTCAACGACGTGCTTTGTGTTATTACCAAAGTGAGGAACTGGAAATAATTCTTACCAATTAAAATGAATATGCCAACCTTTCAAATCTCTATATGGCTAAATTTTATGTGACCGAGAAAGCAAGGTGGGCTTGTAGTATTTGAATTTGGATACAATTATCATTATAATTTGTTGTTTCACACAATGTCTATACCAATATAATAGTGGAAGAGTTTGTTTGAGTGTAATTCTTAGTTACCTTTAAATAACAAAATAACAATAATAATGAATGAATTGCTTTAAACTCTTTAAACTCTTATATATATATATATATATATATATATATATATATATATATATATATATATATATATATATTTATATATATATATATATATATATGTATTACAAAAACACTCAATTTCATTAGTTCTAATATAAAGTCCACTACACCCTATAACTTTACTTTATAAATAAATTACAATAAGGCATTTTGTAACAAAAAGTAATTGAAAATTTCAAGGTGATATTTCACCGTTTTTTATTTGACGAAGATATTGAAACTTACGAGTGAAAGTTATTCCATCATCGAAGAATTTTTATGAAGATAATCTTTTGCTTTTATAGCACATAATTTGGACGTATACTTTTCGAGAAAATGTAAAATTAAAATAATTCAACACTGTTTACGGTCGCAAGCCTAGGCTCGAGCTTTGCGCTCTATCGCCGTTGACTAATACCATCTAAATAACAGTAATAACAACTAAATTTAAGCCTTCAGAATTTGAGGCCAGTCGTGGCGCAGCGGCATGAGGTGTTACTGTAAAACCGACTGGTTGTGGGTTCGATCCCCACTCGAGGAGATGAAATATTTACTTAAATATATATTTCCATTTCTTCGGTCTGGTGTCGAGGATAAGCGCGGCGTTGAGTTCTGCCACTCAACATGCAATGCCCTGCAGAATTCGGCAGAAAGTGGGAAGGAGGTTCCCTCTGCCTACCCTGCTGTTTGTGGGATACATCGTGAACCTGATTTATTTATTTATTTTTATTTTCAGAATTTGGAAAATTTTAAACGAAATATCTTAATACTTCCCGAAAGGTAGGGAACCTGCCTACAGTGTGTGCATACAACGTGAAACTAAAAAAAATATATACCTATTTCCTTAGTTCGTAACTTAAACCTACCCTATTACATAACTACACAATCCATAGTATACTACAGCAGTTACAGTTAAATCGTCCAATTAAACGTCAGAAAGTTCACAAACCGCTTTGAGGCTGAGTTGTTGAAAAGTGTCACTTTTGAAATTTCACACATGAAACCGAATAACGAGGCAAGCTTGAGTGTTCAACTTGAAATCACTTATGTAGTTGCACTTTGCACCATAATAGCGGAAGCAGCTTTAGATTCGGACCGGATGGTGGACGATCGATTTATACTATTCGATTATTCATACACTGGTGGCCTGTAAGTTTATTTTTGTGAGCTTTATTTACGTAAGCTACAAAACATAAAAAGTCATTTTTTTCTTTTCCTGTAGGAATTTCAAGGAATCTCCACTTATCTCTTATGTTCCCTTAGAACCCAACCAAAAAACTAATTTCCACATTTGTGGCTTGGTTGGGCTTTTTCTGCTATTCAGTAAAGGAAGAATTTTACATATCAATATCGATAGATAGATAAATAGATTAGATTGATAGATTTGTGAAGTCATCGTGGCGCAGAAGTACAATGATGCGCTTGTATACGGGACGCACAGCGTCGTTGGGGTTCAATTCCTACTCGGCGGAATGAGTTACAAGGCAAAGTGAAGTATCAAGACACGCAATGTCTTGAGAATTCGGCAGAAAGTGGGGAACGGAGTGTCTTAAAACTAGGTTCCCTCTGCCTACCCTGCTGTGTGCGGGATACAGCGTGAAGCTGAAGATTCAGAACTGGACGACGCACTTTAAGGGAGTAGGAAAATACAAATAATTTATTCCCCCAAGTGGCGATCGAAACCACTACCATTATGTTTGCAGTCATATAAGTGCCGTCCTACTGCGCCACAAGAATATATATAAATATACAAGAATATATATAAATACCTATTTATTTTATGAAATCAAATTAGCCAACCTATAAGAAAAAATACAAACTATGATAAACTAAAACCACTATATCTTCATTTAAAATTCCGTTCAAAATTTTGATAAATCACGATCCATTCCATTAGAATAGAATACGCCCCTATACTTTGCTGTGAAAGTTCAAGTAGTTTTAACGGACGTAACCCCAGACCAGGTAAAATAGGTCAGTCAGGTTGCAATATCGAGCGAATATAAAATTAGTTGGGCGAGACAGAAATTAGGGTTTCTTGTATCTGTCGTTTAGATGAGACCCGGTGAAGTAAATTAAAAGTTTCTGGATATAAGTGATGCAAGAATATTCAGGTCGTTGAACATAATTGACTGACAATACTGACATTTTTATGCTATATGAAAATTGTTCAGTAAATTAAATTTAATTATTCATTGTTTTGGAGGCCAGTCGTGGCGCAGGGGAACAGGGGTGTGTTCGTAAACGCGATAGTTCGGCGGGAAGTGGGAAGCGGAGTGTCTTAACACTAGGCTCTCTCTGACTACATCGCAACGAGACGCTCTGTTTCTCAATTTCCGCCCCATTTTAGAAATATTCCGTGTAAAATCGCTACGTTTCGTTTTGTTACAAAAGCGAAAAAAATTAAATAACTTATTGTCCCGTGTAGAAATTGAACCCACAACCTTACATTTTCTTCTTTTCCAATACGCCACGATGGCTTAAAAAAAATTTTAGAATATAAAATAAAATAATATACAGGTAATTAGATAAACTCAAAAGCATTTAAATAAAAAAAAATGTCAGCAAACCCAATGACCACCTCCGATGTTATCAAAGCAATTTTTCCCTCCGATTTAGAAATATCCTTCATTTCTGAAGGTCGCCCAATAAAAGGTAGAAAATTGAATTCACGTTCCTTTACGTTGAGGCAAATTCGCTTTTATCCATTTGCATAATAAAGTAGGCGTTTCGTTGATTCTCAAGGCAAGTTTACATTGGTGCTGTTTCTCAATGTTGATCAAGACTTTTTTTATTAAGGTTTCATTTGTGTGACTATTTTGGAAGTTTATAAATTTTGTGTTCTTTTTTGTCTTAACTTTTCCCTACAACATGCGGGGTGTAGTGTGACACTTTTATGTGAGCTTTAAAATATGACATTTGACAAGATACATTTGAAATTTCAAAATATAAAATCTTATTTTTTTTAAATGACGTTGTACTTTGTGCGAGCAATGTTTTTTTTTATTAGTTCAAACTTTGAGAATTATATCTATAATTATATCTATAGCACAGACTTTCTAGTAATTATTGTTATTCTTATAGATGAAATTGAAGAAAAAATTACATATAAATATGTTTTCTGTGACCACACGCTATAATTCAAAAGATATATTAAAATTAACATTAATTTATGACAATAAAATTGATAAGTGTGCCCAAAACCTAATCCTACTTAGATAATACGGTTGACTTATTACTCGTAGCAAAAGCAAATGTTAGGTCTCCCGTTTATTGCCTGAAATCTTTCCTTGCTTCACTTAAATATATACTAATTAAGTAGTTTAAAGTAGATTAAAATGTTCATTCAGGATAAAATTTAAATTTTTGACTTGACTATTTTTTATCACCGGACTCCAGCAAATATCAACCTAATAGTCCAGTACAAGATGGAATTACGCTTATTTATAAATATAATAAAGTTTGTATATAAAAAATTGTTGTGTGAAATTTTACGCTTGATTTTTATTCTGATTGAACTTGGCACCTATATCTCAAATTTTTTTGTCGGTAAAATCGAGAACACGCATTATTTCTTAAAATGTAACTTGGCTCTCATTTCACATTCATGTTTTTTTAGGAATTTTAAGCAAATTTTCTAAAATATTATTGACACCGTCATGGAAGAGACATTACGTGTAACTAACATGCGATAGCTGTGTACAATTGAATATTAGAGTAATACTGGGTTGAATGATGGAAATTTTTATTTTGTTAAAATAAAAACTATTTTAAAATACCCTTTAAATAAAAACTATTTTAAAATACCCTTTTGAGGCCGGTCGTGGCGCAGTGGCACAAGGTGTGACTGTAACCGACTGGTTGTGGGTTCGATCCCCACTCGAGGAGATGAAATATTTACTTAAATTTATATTTCCATTTCTTCGCTCTGGTGTCGAGGTTAAGCGCGGCGTTGAATTCTGCCACTCAACACGCAATGCCTCCAGAATTCGGCAGAAAGTGGGGAACGGAGTGTCTTAACACTAGGTTCCCTCTGCCTACCCTGCTGTA
>JAATLQ010034923.1:0-25531 GCA_013421005.1 Heliconius erato x Heliconius himera | reverse complement strand
TTTTTTTTTTTTTTTTTTTTAGTTCCGACGCATCGACTCGCGGGGTCTGGCACACTGGCATTCGCAACAACAACAACAACTGGCAGGCGCAAGCGCCAGAACCAACGAATCCATACTACTCCGGTGTGGACATGCCGCAAACCATTTTGAGGGCGACGTTTTTATAATCCGGTCCAATTACAAAAAATAACTTAATTATATATTTATTTCGAAGAGGCCAGTCGTGGCGCAGGGGCATAAAATATGACTGTACACTCGACTGGTTATGGGTTCGATCCTCACACAAGGAAATTAAGTATTCATTTATATTTATATTTTCATTTTTTCCCTTTGGTGTGGAAGGAAAGCGCGGCGTTGTGTTCCGCCACTCAACACGCAATGCCTCCAGAATTCGAGGAAAAGTGGGGAACGGAGTGTCTTAACACTAAATTGCCTCCGCCTACCCGACTATGTGCGGGATACAGAGGGAAGCTGATTTTTTTAATTCGCTGATCGTGATGACAATGTTATTTTAAATAATGAGGTTCATCATGGAGGAGGAGGACAACTCCACTCAGTGGAGTGAGTTATTTTCATTTCCCTGTATTGGTAAGCAGGTTCCGCCGCACTCAATACGCACTTCCGGTATCCGGATTAAAACTAGAGAATGAAATGTCTGTCAAGAGTCAGCTAGGAATATTGCATCGTTTTGAAAATTATAGGATAATTTTCTAATCACATTATCGTAAGAATATCGTAAGAATTCGTATAACTTAATGAACACATACATTTTCAATAAAAAAATCTACAAATATTTTGCCAAAATCTGGTTTTTCTAATTAAATTAGATCTAATATTTAAATCCATTACAATAAAAATCAATCGAAGTACTCGAGATCTAGAATATTTTTACATCCTTATCTTAATAGTGGCATAGTTGAGATGTGACTATTTGAGCACACAGTTTCTGTATCACACAATGTATCTATATTATTTGTTCATGGTTGGTAATTTTTGTCGAGTGCAAATGTGAAATGTTGGCTTTATTTTAAAGTAATAATACTATCGAAAACAAACACGGATTCACCGATTAAAAGTACCTATTGTTATATTATAGCCAAATCATCCAAAATAATTACCTAAATTGTAGCTTATATGTTATTCTGATTTATAAACAATATTACTGTAAAGTTTTATCTAGATCCGTTCAGTAGTTTTTGCCTGAAAGTAGAACAAACACATTTATAATAATAATACAAATATCATATTTAATGTACAAATACTACCGCTTAGTAAGGCAATAAACAATGTGTGAAATGTAACACTTTTTTCCTTTCCTCCACGAGATGAAAGGCTGACTGGACGTCGGACGCGGAACAATGTGGCGCCTAATAGGATTTGGTACAGCTGTACAAAATCTATGGCCAACTGGTAGAGACGTCTAAGTCAATGTGTTTAGTTATTAGCGCATATTCGAGCTATTGTGTTCTGTGAAATAAATTTAATAAACATTTGAGGCCGGTCGTGGCGCAGAGGCACACAGTGTGACTGTAAAACCGACTGGTTGTGGGTTCGACTTGTTGAGTGTGCCCCCCCCCCCCCCCACTCGAGGAGATGAAATATTTACTTAAATTTATATTTCCATTCCTACGCTCTGGTAAAACGCGGCGTTGAGTTCTGCCATTCAACACGCAATGCCTACAGAATTCGGCAGAACCTTGGGAACGGAGTGTCTTAGTTTGTCACTGTCTCTAGGTTCCCTCTGCTTGTCCTACTGTGTGCGGGATACAGCGTGAAGCTAATTTATTTTTTATTTTTAATAATTGTGTAATATATAGGTTTGATCGAAGCTATATTTGCTATTCCTTATGCGATTGATAAAAAAATGTCTCTATTATGTTCTGAATCACGTTGGGTAGAGAGAGAGAGTTTAATAATAATGCGTTCTATTTTCTAATTATTATCTAATTTAATCATATTTGATGATAAGAATCAAAGTCCGCTTGCCTTCGCTTTAGTTTAATCTATTATTTTTCCAATTTTCCGGACATAGCAGATAGACCTGGGAACCTAGTCTCCCTCCGTTTCTATTAAATCACTGCCGTCCTCCGAGGAATTCTTGAGATATTGCGTGTTGCTAGAAAACGAAAATATTAAATAATTTATCTCCTAGTCAAATCAAGGAATCAAAGTCACAACCACTGCGAAGTCACACGCTTGTGCCCCTGCGCCACCACGGCCTCACTTTTGTCTTGTCTACTTTCTGTTAATAAAATACTTCCTAAAAAAGAATATAACCTACAGCCATCGCACGTAGGTATGTAGGTACATAGTTTCCGAACTGTTTAGCATAAAATGATAGCGATGATGCCGTATAATTTATTAATAGGAAATCGTTTCATCTAATATATTTTTGTAATTCTGGCAATAACTTAATCTACAATGCGTCTAAAGCTAATTAAATTTAGACTACAAAATAAACAACTCTAAGTTAGAGTAAGAGTTTTAAACAAATGTTCCTAGCTTATACACAATCCTAAAATGTTCGATACAAACGAGAATCTTTACTATCTAGATAACATGGCAAGCCTCTATAAATTGCTGCCAGTGAGGTGTGCTGAAGACAGGAACAATCACGTCGCCTCTAAAGGCTGTTTTCCATTATATACGTAGACTAAGAAAAAAAAAATAAGTTTAAGATTACGATCCTTAGAATATATTATAATAATTTTAAAATGAGTATTTTGAGGCCAGTCCTGGCCAAGGTCCAGGCAAGAGCACAAACGTGTGATTTTAAGCGATAAATTGTGGGTTCGATTTCCAATCTAGGAAATGAAATATTTATTTACATTTTAAGTTTTAATTTTTTTGCTATGCTGTCCAGGCATAGCACGGTGTTGAGTTCCGCCACTCCAACGCAATGGCTCCAAAATTCGGCGGAAAATAGGGAACGGAGTGTCTTAACACTAGATTCTCTCTGCTTACTCTGCTGTGCGTGAGATACAGTGTAAAAACAATGCTTTTTATAAAATAACATAAGCCTTTAAAAAAGACAATTTTACAGTCAAAAATAAAGTATACACCATATAAATTAATGTTAGAACGTTAGAATTTGACAAAAGAGAATACTTCAATCAAATAGATTGATGTTAATTTTTCTAGTAAGGTATGGTAAACCATACATACAACATCCTTCTATTTTTTTCGTGTACGATGCAGTTGTGCTTGTGACATACTCACCCGTATGTAACAAATCCGACTATAAAGTTAGTAAAGTTTCCCTTAGTAAGAATTTTACTGAAGCTGGCTGAGGTGCACAAGCAAGTGACCTGAAACGCGAAGGTCGTGGGTTCGATGTCCACTAGGAGAAATTAAATATTTAATATTTTCATGGTTAAGACCTTTATTACGTACGTTATTACCATCGTCGGGAGAATTTGGCGAAAAGTGGGGAATGGAAGAATCTTAACATTAGGTTTCCAGGTTTCCCTAGTCTACTCTGCTATGGATGGGAAGCTCCAAGTAAGCACATAATTTATAACGTCTCCTATTAGATGACTGCAAATAAAGTAAAAGTAAACATCGAAACCTCTATAGTGACCCAAAATTTTATTTAAAATTTTACATAATATTTTGTACTCAAAACGTGTTATTCTGAAACTGTAGTGTACCCGATCGTATGAGCGTAAAAACCTAACCAATTTTCCTTTTTGATGCGCCTCTCGATCAAAGGCCGCTCGGTGAAGCGACGGCAAAATACGTTCTTGGCTGATAAAATTCATTACGTGATCCTATGTAAATTATGCCTTATTTTGTAGCCATTTAAATAAAATTGTACACAATATTCAAACCAAAATACTTTATTTTTATATGGTTTACAATTTTGATATTAGTATTAGATCACATCATTCGAGAAACTTACCTATAAGCAAAAATATAATATATTATATATGTTACCGGACAAACTCGATTTTAGGACAAACTAGTTTGGACTAGGATGTTCTAGTTTTTCCTGACCACACTAGGATAAACTAGTTTGGCCTTATTGATTACAGGCTGAACTGGTTTGGCCTAATAGCGTTAGGATAAACTAGTTCAGCCTGGTAAAACTGTTAGGCCGAATTAGTTTGGCCGGGTAGCGTACGGATAAACTAGTTTTGCCGGGTTGTTTAATGGTAATGAATTATTCACATTTCGATATTCTGAGGAACAAAACTAAACGAGTTTATTGATTACTTATTGTTACATGACGTTAACTAACATTTTTTTTTTCTTTTTTCGTGAGGAAATCCCTTTACGGATACCAGCCCGAGTGGGGACTCGAGCGGGTTATGTAGGGCTCACGGACTGGCAGATGACGTTAACTAACCTAACCTAACCTAACCTAACCAAACCTGGCCTAGCGCCACCTCCCAAAAATTTTAACAAGGTAGAATAAAATAAAAGCAACGATGCACAAAGTCTCTGATTACGTCAGAGGGACTCAGACGTAAAGCACAGAGCTTTACATTTAAAAAAAAAAAAACTAACCTAACCTAACAGTTCTACCAGGCTGAACTAGTTTATCCTAACGCTATTAGGCCAAACCAGTTCAGCCTGTAATCAATAAGGCCAAACTAGTTTATCCTAGTGTGGTCAGGAAAAACTAGAACATCCTAGTCCAAACTAGTTTGTCCTAAAATCGGGTTTGTCCGGTGACATATACACCATTACTTCTTTTATTTACCATTACTTCTTTACAACTAACAAACCATTACTTCTTTTATTTACCTCTTAATATATATTTTTTGCCTTTATTAATGTAGTTTGCCTTTATTATGTAATGGCCGGTCGTGGCGCAATGGCACAAAGTGTGACTGTAAAACCGACTGGTGGGTTCGATCCCCACTAGAGGAGATGAAATATTTACTAAAATTTATATTTTCATTTCTTCGCTCTGGTCTCAACACGCAATTCCTCCATAATCCGGCAGAAAGTGGGGAACGGAGTGTCTTAACACAGGTTTCCTCTTCCTATCCTGCTGTGTGCGGGATACAGCGTGAAGCTGATTGATTATTTATTAATGTAATAAAATAAATCAATACAACATATATAAGTTGTAACACGCGGATAAAAATTTCGACGTGGCTTGATGAGGACGTATGGCTTAATCGTCAAAGTGTTTGTACGGTTTCCAAAAGGAGCGGCTTCAAATTCTGCTACGCTCAAACACTTCTCTCGCTAAGAGTGAATGGACCGACTGATTAAATTGACTGATCAGATTTACTTGAAACCATTTAATAATAAAATTATATTGTATTTGTATTTATATTTGAATATTTATACAAATTAAATAAATAATAATTTACACATAATAAAATTCATTAAGGTATCATTAAAAATGATAATTATCACACTGGACGGCTTTGCTGTTTGTTATTGCAATTACCACAGACTCTATGCGAAATTTCGCTTCTAATTAGTTTATCATTGTAATAAATTTGTAATTAATTATATATTAAAGAATAAACTATATATTTACTTATATGTTTTTATTTAATTCTTTTGCTTCACGCTATATCCCGCAACAGTACATAATAGGGTAGGCAGAGGAAACCTGGGAACCTAGTGCTAAAACACTCCGTTCTCCAGTTTCTGCGTAATTCTTGTGGAATTACGTGTTGAGCGGCGGAGCTTAACGTCGCGCTTCACCTCGTTAAAAGAGCACGGAAATAAAAACATGAAATATTGCCCCTGCGACAGAACGGCCTCAAATAATATATTTTATTTTTTAAAGTAAAAAAAAAGCGGATCTTGTAATTGTAACTAACAATAAAATAGCTCCTCTGGTTTTGCACGGGGTCGTGGGCGGCGTTGATCATTTACCATCAGGTGACCGAACGCTCGTTTGCCAATAAAATATAATAATACTTTATAGCGAATTTACCAAGAAATTTATAAATAATAATAATAAAATTATCATTTGTATATATAAAGTGCATATATTATGTTACTTATACATTTATTCACAACAAAATTTTATATCCTTGACGCTGCTTGCTCTAAGCCCCTATTTATTTTTGAGAGCAAACAATAGTAATGTAATTTTTGCTCGCTTGTAATAGACTTAATAACAGATTAAGCAGTTATTTCGTTATATACATTTTACACAGGATTTTTTGTATATATACTCGTATATTTAAAACAAGGGATTTATATTCTAATAAACTCTGTTTTGTCAGATATTTTGAAATATGATACAACATATAACTTTAACTGAATTTCTAATATCATCATAAACTAATTCAACTATAACTAAATATCTACTAATAATACTTTATCTTAGTTTTCGTGGTATGCAACAAACGAAAGAAGCATACAACGATTGCGCGCAATCACATGCAACGTAGTTTTATGTATAGTAAATAATAACTAATTTCAGTATACTTAATTTAAATCGTATTTTTTTTATAAAACAGTAATTACGATTTGAAACGACAATCCTATTAGTATGTTATATAAAATAAAATACTTCAAAAGCATCATAAAATTAAATTATTTTCAGCCGACGAGAGCTGATGAAAAAGGTTGCATAATAAACTGGAGGACCTTAAAGTAAAATACATAACTACCCCAACAAAACTCCACCCTTGTTGTCGTAAAACAATAATTTGCATGAAGAATGAGACCATCTGGTCCGTGTTGGGAAGTTGAAACACATAATTATTGTAAGTACCATCCATGCTAGAGATATGCAGCTTGTGAAATGTAAAGGTGACTAAAAATTTACTGGTCATTTTACTTATTTCGTTTATTTTTTTCTTCGCGTATATCTTGCGTTTTTCTTTAGAGCACTGGTTGCCAACCAGTGGTCCGCAGTAGTCTAAATATGGTCCGCAAACTATTTTAATTTTATGACTGGGGATAGTTTCTGTTTGATTATCACAGTTAATTTTTATTATACCTACATGCATAATGGTCCCTGCTACCAAGACTGATATAAATGTAGTCCTTGATCAAGAAAAGTTTGGGAACCCGTGCTTTAGAGAATAGAGAAAATGTTATATATATACATCAAATCATTCTTTTTTCACCCCAAAGCATACTTTCTATTTTGCTAAGCACAAACTATGCCTGAGGTTCCCCAATTTTGAAATCGAGATATATAAAGCCATCAGCAAAAGTTAATTATAAAATATAAAATAAACATTATATATAAATTATTAAAACATATGTGTATAAACATTTTTTTAGCTTCACGATGTATCCCTCATGTAGCATGGTAGGCATAGGCAGCCTAGTGTAAAGACACTCCGCTCCCCACTTTCCGCTGAATTCTAAGGGGTATTACGTGGTGAGCGGCGGAACTCAACGTCACACTGCTTCGATACCGAAGCGGGTGGGGAAAATATAAATATTAAATTATTATTCATTTTCTCCAAATGGAACCAAATCCACAACCTATCGCGTTTACAGTCACACGCAAGTGCCCTTGTGCCTCAACTATCCACTGATTCTAATGTTACAAACTTCAAAATTGATTTGGTTGATGTCAACAATTATTTGTTGTCCACTAAAAGAGAAAGACCTGTGGGCTACTCCCACTACATTCTAATTAATTAATTTATTTAATCATTTATTTATACAAAATATAATTACACATAATTATTTATTTATTCAAAATCAATTATATTATATAAATGTCACTAATTATTATATTAAACAGAAAAATATATATTTCATTATTTTATGTATTATAAAACACACGACCCACTATTCATTGACGTCGGTTAAAATAATTTGTAATCTGCGAATTGACTGCAATTGCTACCTGAGCCGCGTGACGTCATTTTGGGTCGACCACAGCTGACCGCGCGAAACATATCGCCAGCTAGTGAGTCGCAAACACCCAACCGTCGCGGATTCCTTGCACTCGCTATATATCGGCCACTACTTACCGTACCTACTTTATAGTGAACGTTCTTGTAGTTTTGTTTCCGATATATGTACACTCCTTCTGTATTAATTGTAAACTGTGTGGACTATCTTTCTATTGTGTTTCTTTATATATATGTGACTTTCGTTTCTATTTGTAATAAATATTTTGTTGTGTTATAAAAGACTTGATTATTGATACTAATCGTCTACGAACATTAACTCGCACCACACACATTACCAAAGACCTCCCAAAGGAAACTTCTAATCTGAATTACCTTAGAATGTTTTATGTGTCATACACAACGAATAGGTATTCACATTTGACCACTCGAGCATAGCCACAGGTATAAGTAGTTTTATCTATAAAATTATACTTGAAATATGGAAAAAATAAATGAAGTTTATATCTCCACATTATACCCTACATAATGTTGTATAATAAAACTATTTTCTTAGAGTTCCAACATTAGTTCTTATTGCTGGTACTTTATGGCAATACGTCAAGTCATCTTTCGTCTTAATATATCTTCAGCAGGTACTTTCTCTCTCTATTACCTATACATAAACTTGAGGTTTTCATTAAATAGTGCTATGTATGTATGCTATGTATGAATGTATTAAATAGTGCTATGTATAAAAATAAATTAAATCAGCTTCACGCTGTATCCCGCACACAGCAGATTAAGCAGAGGGAACCTAGTGTTAAGACACTCCGTTCTCTACTTTCTGCCGAATTGTGGAGGCTTTGCGTGTTGAGTGAGAGAATTCAACGCCGCGCTTACCCTAAACACCAGAGCGAAGAAAGGGAAATATAAATTTAAGTAAATATTTCATCTCCTCGAGTGGGGATCGAACCCATAACCAGTCGGTTTTACGTCACACTTCGTGCCGCTGCGCCACGACCAGGCCGGTCGTGTCGCCCTGTACATTTCATGCTATTATATAAACGTATCCTACATGTATTCCCGGGATGTCAGCTCGAACGCATCAAGAAAATAAAATTTAAATTCACAATCAACCCATATTTGAACACCTCCAATTACGCAACGAACATAATACTTTATTAATAATGCAAAACTTACCAATATTAATTATTTCAATTAATAAAATGCATATTGGAGTAAATTTTCGATCATTTTAATGAAATATCTTCTAATAGCAATATTAACAAAATTAACCAAGCGCTCAGTATTATGTGTTATATATATTTGATTGTGAGGCCAGTCGTGGCCCAAAGGTACAGGCGGATAAACTTGGAGTGTTTTTCAAATAGGCTTCCTCTGCTTTCTCTGCTGTGTACGGGATAGAGCGTTTTTTTTTAATAAATTGATTGAAATAATAAGTAAGTAAGTAGTATGCAAGCAGTACCTATCACTTTTGATGTTATTATATTATATTACTATATAGTTTGTATGCATATTTTTGTAATCTGTACCTACCTATATGGCGCAGTGGAACAAAGTCTCACTGTAATGGTGACGATTGAGGTTTAGAACGCAATGGGGGAAAATAATTATAATTAAACAAGCGGGCGCGCGCGGCTTCGCCCGCTTAATTGCACCCTTAGGAGTGAATTCTAAAAAACCACGAAACACGTATTCAGTAAATTATTTTTTTATAAAAATCGGTGTCGATTTAAAGATTTTTCCATATAAACTTTCAACCCCTTATACCCTTAGGGGGTGAATTCTAAAAAACCATGAAACACGTATTCAATGAAATATTTTTAAGAGTCTGAATTTCAAATTTTATAAAAATCGGTGCCGATTAAAAAAAAATCCATACAAAATTTCAATGAGAAATAATTTACCAAATACTTACCAAATAGTACTTTTACTTTACATTTAGGTTTTCACATTTTTCAAATTTCGTAGGTACACGTAACAAAACATTTATAGTGCCAACAAAAAGCAATGAACACTATCGACATTTATAAGAGTAATCGTGCTCCCAAATGTGTACTAATTTAAAATTCCACTAGCCTTTTATAAAAGCACGTGAATATTTTCGACGGCTCTTAAAAATCGTTCCACGAATACGATTTCATAAAAATCAAGAATCAATTGAATTAATATTTTCCTTTTTGTAATAATACACGAATGTACATGTCTGTATGTATAACTACATATTTAGATTATTGTTTATAAAAAAAATCAGCTTCACGCTGTATCTCGCACACAGCAGGGTAGGCAGAGGGAACCTAGTGTTAAGACACTCCGTTCCCCGCTTTCTGCTGAGTTCTGGAGGCATTGCGTGTTGAGTGGCAGAATTCAACGCCGCGCTTTGCCTCGACACCTGAGCGAAGAAATGGAAATATAAATTTAAGTAAATATTTAATCTCTTCGAGTAGGGATCGAACCCACAACCAGTCGACTTTACAGTCACATTTTGTGTCCCTGTGCCACAACTACCCTCATATTATGTTTATATTTTTGACTCGTATGAGAGTTCGACGATTAGTTGGTATTGTTATAATTAAATTTTCACAGTCTTTTTAACAATTTTAAAGTGTTATTCCACACTTAAGAAAGAAAAATACTTTTTAGTGATGGTTTCCAAGACCATCCAAGAGGCGCGGGTTAATATCCCGCTACGTTCAAAATTTTTATACGTTTTCTAAAAAATATTTTTCACACTCTATTTTTCAATTATTTACGAGATTTAGATTTAAAATTTGTTGCAGCTTCACATTGTATAACGTACATAGTAGAGGAAACCTGGAAACTTAATGTAAACACGTTTATACCCCTGCACCACAACTGGCCTCATCACTTGAAAAAATAAAAGTTAATCACTTTATTTAACGACAATTTATGAAGCATACATATATTAAATTATTTCTTTTTTGTCTAAACTGGTACCATATCGGTATATTTCTGATTCAATTCTTGCAAGATCAGTCATCTGTGAATCTAACATATTTACTAGTTAAGACGTAGCGAAGCAAGAGCAACTCTTAATGCGACTTTGAAAGTTACTAACTAATTAAAACTTTAGCACCTCTGGCTTGAGCTGCCGACACGGCGTTTAGCCTGCCTCCGTTCAAATTAGTTCGAACTATAGCGGAACTGTTCATCGGGATTTACTCCATTTTCGATCTACATATTATTTAAAATATAGGATAATCATAGGATACATACACACACATATATATATATATATATATATATATATATATATATATATATATATATATATATATATATATATATATATATATATATATATATATATATATAGACGTATCAGTTTTGACCACCTTTATATTTCTCTCCCAATTCAAATTTAACGTTGATTTCCGCTACGGCATTGTGATCCGCCATTCAACACGCATTTCTCCATTATATCTCCAGAATGGCTTCATGCAAAATAAAAGATTTAAATTCCTAAAGATTTCAAATAAAAAAAAAAAGATTTTGGGCACCTAAAAGCAAAATAAATGTGACAATAAATTTAAATTACGACTAATGTTAGGACTATTAAGAAACAAATTAAACTTTCGGGTCTAATGTTGCCTACATCCTACAAATAAATAGAAATTTACAATGTATGAACATAATATTACGAAGTTAGTTGGGATTGCACCTACAAAGTCTATTTTAGACAGTTCAAACAAGCCAGTGAACCGCAAAATTCATTGTAACAACACAATTTGAGTTCACCACGTTAGAGTGATGAAAATGAATTTACTTAAAAAAATCTCCTTCTATCCATACTTGTTTTAGTCATATCTAGAATTAGGTGTTCTTTTAAATAATGTATCTTAGCAGGCATGGCATTGCAGAGGGAATCTAGTGTTAAGACATTCCGTTGCCCTTTTTAAGTCGAATTCTTGAGGCATTGTATATTGAGTAATGGAACTCCGTATAGTGAAATATAAAATGAAATAAATATTTCATTTCATCTAGTGAGAATCGAACCCATTACCAGTCATCAACAAAAATTTAGATTTATGATTTACCCTTAAATAGAGTTTATTTATGTAAGTAAATTTATATATACACTAAAGCCTAGTCCACGTTATGCTAGTATTATAGTCGAGTAGCAAATAATTTAGCTGCTGAAATACTTGCTATTGGCCAATAATCGTGCGCACTCTGTTCGAGTACAGTATACAAATGAACGGCGTTTTGCAAGATGATGCCTACAACTCTACAATAATTTTAGATCAGATCAGATTAGCTTCACGCGGTGTCCCGCACACAGCAGGGTAGACAGAGGGCACCTAGTGTTAAGACACTTCGTTCCCAACTTTCTGCCGAATTCTGGAGGCATTGTGTGTTGAGTGGGAAAACTCAACGCCGCGCTTAGCCTCGACACCAGAGCGAAGAAATGGAAATATAAATTTAAGTAAATATTTCATCTCCTTGAGAGGGGATCGAACCCACAACCAGTCGGTTTTACAGTCACACTTTGTGCCCCTGCGCCACGACTGGCCTCATAATATTATTTAATAAACTATTAAAATAAACATAATATATTGAACGTAGCGGGATTTGATCCTACGCTTCTTGGAAACCGTCCAAACGTTATCGTTTATAAATAAGTGGTAACAAACGTATAAGAATTTCGATGTAGCTTAATTAGAACGTATAGCTTAGCGGTCAGAGCGCTTGGACTTCCAAGAGGCGCTGGGTCAAATTCTTCTACGTTAAAATTTTTAAACGTTTTCTAAAAAGTATTTTTCTTTCCTAAGTGTGAAATAACACTTTAAAATTTTGTATCTTCGCTTAAGCGAAACGAAATGTTTGCGGTAACTAATGCTCTCGATTAATTTGACAGCTTTGGACCCGTTTAACCGGTGAATCAGTGCGCACGGACGTGCGGTAAAAGGCGCTACTCGCTTCGAAAATTGAATGAAATTGAGTGACTCAACTAAATTATTACTTACTAAGCTATTTTACTAAATGATTGATGTTCCAACACGACAAAAAAAATCAGCTTCACGCTGTCAACCTAGTGGTAAGACACTCCGTTTTTCACTTTCCACCAAGTTCTGGAGGCATTGCGTGTTGAGTGGTGGAACTCAACGCCGCGATGTGCCTCGACACCAGAGCGAAGAAATGGAAATATAAATTTAAGTTAATATTTCATCTCTTCGAGTGGTGATCGAAACCACAACCCACGCCACGACCGGCCTAAATAATATAAATCAGCCGGCCTAAATAAGATAATCTAAATAAATTAAACAAATCAGCTTCACGCTGTACCCCGCACTCAGCAGGGTAGGCAGAGGGAACCTAATGTTAAGACACTCCGTTACCCACACCAATCACACTTTGTGCCACTGCGCCACGACTGGCCTGAAATAATCTACTGCTAAAAATATCGACGCCTTACCAATACTAAATTACTCGCTATCCGACTAAAATACAAGGCATACATCTAGTCAAATATGTATTTTATAGACACTAAATTCAGAGGGACAAAAGACATATTTATAATACAGTGATTTTTTTTTATATTATTTGAACTAGTGTATCTAGTTCTAGTAGAATAATTTAACATGCTTTTAACAATATTTCAGAAAATTTTAAACTGTTTTATTGATTATTTTTTAGTAAAACAAGTAATGCCGAAATATAAACATTACTGAAAGGATTCGTTGAAAATGTATAAAACATAAAACAATATTATCATTATTTTGTAGTTTAAAGTTGATTTCTGCGTATTCGAAAGTAGAATAAAATATGTATGTATTTTTTGCAAGCATTTTATTTTTGTACTAAATGTAATTGAATTTTTATTTTCACATAATACACAATGCGCCGTCATTATAATATCAAAGCGTTCTTCTTAATTTGACTATAGAAATTATTCAAGTGAATTAGTTGAATTAAGAGAAAAATTACGGTATTATAAACGTATTTTAGAGTACTAAATATTTTTTTTAAATTAGGTCTTTGAACTAAGATGACAATAATATGTTATGAATTACACATTTATATTCGAACAATAAATGGTCACTACAGCTCAATTTCGCACAGTGATAAATCACTCCAGATTTAGATGCGCTTGAAGCATAATTTATTTATTAATTTATAGTCATTCTTTAAACTTTAAGCGCTGGGAAGCTATCGTTGTAAAAGTTCTAAACTTTCTTATGAACAAGACATTTTACAAGTTCATAAACTTGTTTGTAGCAACAGTGTAAAGAGGATTAAATTTATTATAAAGTTTCTCATTACTTTACAAATTGTGATATAAAAAATATTACCCACGCGGTGATACTTTATAAATTTTTTTTTTTCATTTCTTAAAGAATTACTATGTATGAATAATTTATATTATGTTTAGATAGTCAGAAAAATAATAACTCTTAGTTTACTTTTATTTATCACAACAAAAAATCATACAATAGATCATCATGACATTTAATAGCATACAGTTCCTACCCACGACACGAATATTTATTTCAGTGAATATTAGAGTAAGTTTCCAAAAAGAACCAAACCAAACCAAGTTCCCAAAATATGGACTAGTCGTATAATATGGACCACCGTTCTCTTTCGATACATGTCGCTGATAGCGAAGTGAAATTAGTCATATTAGGTGACCCTGACCCACCTCTCAGTCCCCCTGCAACATTGCGAGCGTACCGCCGTATCAGTGTCAGTGGCAGCCATTTTTTGATAAATTTTCTATGAATATTATAGTGTTGTTATTATTTATTTAGTTATAATGGTACATATACATGTACTTCAAACATCATAGTGTTAGGATGAATTTCTCATGTAACTTGAAGCAGTACCTACATTTAAAATTTAATTACAATATAATAACCTTAAAAAGGTACCCTTTTGTAATATGTACAAGTAAGTAATTCCAGATATGAACCAGTGGTCCATATTATATTGTTAAACAAAATAAGATAACTACTAGACAGCAGTGGACCAAAGACTCGATGACTATGATTAAAACAACAAATAATGTGTTATCTAAAAGCGCCGAAAACTTTTGGTGTGAAACAGTGGACCATATTAAGAGTACAAGGTCTATATTAAAAACGAGGTGGTCCATTTTTAATACTTTGTTGTAAAAATTTCTAATTTGCGTATTGACTATTAATTAGTAAGTGTAAAAACAATTCAATTATCTTCATATATTTGTATTCTATTAGACGAAAACGATGTGGTGGTTCATATTTAGAGAATTTACTCTACTATAAATAAAAAAAAACTATTTACCTACTCCAAATCTATGGATTTTCAGTAAGTAACTGCTGTTAAAGTAAAATGAATAGTTCATACTTAAAGTTAAATAAATATACGAGGATGGATATCGAAAATGGACTGAAATCTTAAGTTAAAATTCCGCTCTCTGTTTCCTCGGAATTTTGGAGACATTGCTTGTTGAGTGGAATTCAACGCCACGCTTTGCCGTGCTACCAAGGCGAGGAAAAATGAAAATACTAAATAATTAATCTCCTAGCGTGTAGATTGAAGCCATAGCCGTCGCATTTACAGGAAAACGCTTGCTTCTGTTTAAAAAATGAAAAAAAAGGAAGAAAAAGTAATGTAATAATTTAAAGAATTTTTAATATATTGAGTTAAAGCGTTTTTTTTCTTTTAAGCATTTATCACAGTGCAGATAAATTGTACACGCCCAGAACATGAAGCGAGAACTAACACCTAGTTCCACACATCCATGTATTAACATGGTCTTGCGGCTGATTGCCCACAAGATGGACAGATCCGATAAAGATCCGCTGACTGGTTCATTAACAACTGAACACGCACTGCTGAATCTAAAGGGAGATGGAGAAATCCTGCAATCTGGATTTAATTGACAAGTCGTGACAACTACTCCGACAGGACTTAAAAGAATATTTTATATAATTTTTCTGTAAATGTATATAAAGTTCTTTAAAACTTACAAGACCAGTCGTGGCGCAGCTGCACGAGGTATGACTGTAAAGTCGACTGGTTGTGGGTTCGATCCCCACTCGAGGAGATGAAATATTTACTTAAATTTATATTTCCATTTCTTCGCTCTGGTGTCGAGGTTAAGCGCGGCGTTGAGTTCTGTCACTCAACACGCAATGCCTCCAGAATTCGGCAGAAAGTGGGGAACGAAGTGTCTTAACACTAGGTTCCCTCTGCCTACCCTGCTGTGTGCGGGATACAGCGTGAAGCTAATAAAACTCCTGATATTGCAAAAATCATATTCTAACTTTGAACTAATTAAATAAAAACCAAACAAAAACTAACACCAAATCAAAAACACTATTCTTCAATCATAGAAAAATTACAAAGTAAGGTATACAGATAAAATCGTCAATAGAAATCTACCAACGTCGATCATACCGACACGCGGTGATAGATGACCGCCGGTCTGACAGACCGCAGCGCTAATTGAAGCGAGCTAGTTTATTGGAAAAAAAACACGGAAAAACAATAGGAAATGGTTTTTCTGAAAGCTCGTGAATGATGATGTTTCCACACCGTTTGTTGCTTTACCTTCATATATTTATTAAATATTTTAGTTTGAAATAATAACTGCTAGTTTATGTCCACTCTCTTCTTTTTACAGCCTGTATCCTGTATATACCAGGGTAGGCAAAGGGAACCTAGTGATAAGAACTGTGTTGAGTGACGGAACTCAATACCGCGTTTTTCCCTTGGTACCAGAGTGAAGAAATGAAAATAATAAGAAATAATAATTTTATGCCTATACCTTGTCATAATTTATTTACAATAATACTTTTGTTAAAACAAATGATTATTTTTATCGTTGTAAAAATGATATTTTAACTTAAGTATATTGAAAAGCTAGATAGAACGGACGTCAATATCCAATATTGTTGACACTTTATGCAGAGGTGTCGACGATGACAGTGAGGTCGAGTTAAGTAAACTTCATAATAACGTGTACGCTATGCTTTATATAACTTTATGAAAATTCAGTTGTTATTTTTTGAAACATTTTAAATATTAATAAAAATTAAAAAACAAAATATAATATCACGTACTAATTTGTACGTCCAAAACATACATTTTTATCATTATAAAAAATTTCTAGGTAGAAAGAATATTTGAAATTTCTTTTATGTTTTTTTTTTCAATCTAAACTATATTTAATTTTAACACGTTGCGAGTAAATATATTTCGTTTAGTAGATAAAGTAAAGGCAGAATAAAACTCTTAAATATAATATATATATATATATATATATATATATATATATATATAAGAAATAAATAAAAATAACCCTCACAATTTTTACTTTCATCTGATGTGTTGCTTGTCCTTGCGTGGTTGTGAGTCCACTTTTTTTTTAATGCTTGGTTACATACATCTTTCATTCTTGTACAGTAATAGTGAACTTTATCTTTCACTTTTATAAATCTAACACAAAAAAAAATTAATAAGCAGTATAAGTGGCTTTAGGTCATGCAAGTGACGTTACATCTACACTATAGATGAACACTCACACAAATACAAAGCTCAACTTAGATCTCGCGCACTGTACATTAGTATTATGACGTCACGTCACGTCACTTTATTTATAATAAAATTTTAATAAGATACTAGTAGGTATACAGTTTTTATTATTTGTAAAGTACAAACCAAGTACTGATTTTACTTTATCATATCTTTTGAAACAAAGAAAATGCTTAAGTAAAAATGATAAATAGTTCGTTTAACTCCATTCCAGGTTAGGTCACCTGGTGAGTCGGCAATAAAAGGTTAGCGGAATAGGGTGAGGCGGCCCAACCTATCTGCAGTAGGAAGCCATAGTAATGGAATATCTTTAAAATATTTTATCGTTTTATGCAGAAAGAAATGAAACTTGAAACTAAGAAATTCTTCCATGTTATAATCAAATAGAAAAAATTAAAAACGAGCCAGTCGTGGCGGGGAGGCAAAAGCGAGTGACTGTAAACGCAACTCTGTGTGAGTTCGATCTCCACTCAAGAAAACGAAATATGAATGCCTCCAGAATTCGGTGGAAAATAAGGAATAGAGAGTCTTAGCACTAGGTTCCCTCTGCCTTCCCTGCTAAGTGCGGGATACAGCGTGAAACTATTTTTTTTAACACGTAAAAGGGATACATTAAAATGCACGGCGTTAATTTCAACACATACGCCACTCATAACGCAATGTCTCGGATTCGGACAGAAAGTGGACAACGGAATGTCTTATTCTTAAATTTTAATCCAACATTCTTCTGCCAATCATGCTATATATGGATAAAGCGACAAGCTAAAAAAATAAAATACATTCCTTATTGCATATATGTTTCTATAAGATACGTGCTTATAAAGAAAAGGGAATACACGTCATTTGCATAATCATTGTGGATGGGGAAACAATGTATCGTAAACATATTTTACATACGATACTGGGTTCATGTAGGTGTTGGTAAAGATCACTTTTCTAAAATATATTTTATGTAAGAATATGAGTATTAGCTACCGTTTTTAGGAATAGTAATATATTTATAATTAATAAACCTTTCTACAAATGAGGCCAGTCGTGGCGCAGGGGCACAAAATGTGACTGTAAAATCGACTGCCTGTGGGTTCGACCACCACTCGAGAAAATGAAATATTTATTTACATTTATATTTTCATTCCTTCGCTCTGGTGTCGAGGCAAAACGCAGCGTTAAGTTCCGCTTAACTCAATATGCAATGCCTCTAGAACCCGACGGAAAGTGGGGAACGGAGTGTCTTAACACTAAGTTCCCTTTGTCTACCCTGCTGAGTGCGGGATTACATTGTATTTCATTACATTACATTATTTACAAAAGGATGAGGAAACCTATCTACAACATTTTACATATTTTTCTTAAACTGATTGGTTCAAATTTGAATAATGTGTATATTCTATAATCTATTTATATGTGTGAATTGTTTGCGCAGGTGTCACAAGCTCAAATACCATCTACTCCTCTACTGTTTCGTAAGAAGTTCCTTCCACGCGCCAAGCAACTATGGGAAAAGTCTACCTACGCCAGTGTTTCCAGGTTAATACGACATGCGTTACTCCAAAACGTGCATCTATCTTCTTATATCATCTATAGCTCCTCTGATGACACACGGGCTCGTGGGCAGCTGTGGTCACTTACCATTAGCTGTCCCGTACACTCGTTTGCCTTATCTTTTCCATAAAAATAAAATACAATGTCAAAATAATTAAATTAAAACACATATGCAAAATCACCGTACGTTACTACGTTTTACTGCAGTTAACGTGGGTAAAGTACGTTAACAGGTTATTGCCACAGTTGTTACTACAAAATGTAAATGGGTGTAAAACGCGAGGCCTGACTAATAAAACTTTGCATAAGAGCACCCATACCTCATATTTTAATATTTTTTCAAGCTTCGTTAGCCACTTCAGAGATATGTTAATTATGAATTCGCTTGAGAGTGAAAAAACTGCGATAGAGTTTTAAGGCTAGAATAAACTGTATTAGACTGTATAATGTTATATTTGGCGTACTGCTGTCTTAAACATTTTAACAATGTGTATTTGCAATTTGCGAATTTAATTAAAAGGGATTAGGATTAAACTAAGATTCAGGTTACAGTATGATATGTTATGAGTGTCTTAGCATGAGGTTCCCTCTGCCTACTCTGCTGTGTGCGGGATACAGCGTAACGCCAAAAAAAACTATTATATATTTTTAGGCACATTATTAACAACGGCAATTATAGAAAAAAAATGTTATATTAATATCTGTCTTTCATTAGTTTTAAAAACATTAAAAAAAATACTTATGAAAAAAAGGTTAACATAATATCTTTCACAGGTACCTTTTTACATAGAAATATTATGACAGAATATCCTTTTACATAAAAAATAAGATAATGGATTGGGAACATCACCAAACGTGGATTGGGAGAGAATGACACAGAATACAAATGAAGTGGCAAAGTGAGGTCTCTCTGGAAGTGACCTAAATTGACTTTGGAGGACTATTATGTGTTAGGCCACAGTTACCTAATTCACTATACAATATAATTAGAAGAAAGTTTTTAATTTATGTATAAATTGATTGATTGATTAGAAGAAAGTTTTTAATTTATGTATAATGTTTAATATATGAAACCCATTATATAGACTATCATATATTATACATGATTTCAATTATACATTACATATTGGTTTTAAAAATAGTAGCCACTATAAAGTTATACTAAACAGCGATAGTTTTACAATGTAAAAAAAATCAATCACTTCATTTCCTTGTTTTTAGAAAGTAAATGTATTATTCTATTGAACTACACACAAAAGTAAATGAAATAAAAGTAAAAATAATAAATAAAAATAAGCTTTACAGGATGGCAGAATTAATCTATTGCATAGACTGTGGAATGGGCTACCTACGGCAGTGTTCAGGTTAGTCCAAGTCGATACAACATGGGAACCTTCTAAAGGCATATTGGAGGTCTCTCTCCGGATCACTTGTTTTCCTTGTTTTCACATTGTACTGTTTAGAAAAGATTGATAGTATATGTATAAAAGTACAGGTACGAGTATACTGTTACGTCTGTATGTTTCAGTATACATTATATTCTAAGCTCTTTATAGTTTATATCAAGTAGGTATCTACCTCATAAAAGTCAATGAATTTGTCCACCGTGAATCTTAAAATGAATAATGAAAAGGGTCAAACCGAGAATAATTAATGAAAGCTTCCAATCCTATACAGAGTTATTCAATTAGCAGGGCATAATTAATTTTATTTGCTCATTTCAACACTTTAAACTTACATAGCTAAAACTTACATAGCGAAAATGATTTAAATCCTTCGTAGCTTGCTTGAAAAATATCTGATTTGAAGAAAGTAGGTACATTTTTTACACTTTCACGCTGTATCCCGCAGATAGCAGGGGGGAGGGAAACTAATGCTTTCGCCGAATTTGGTATGGGTATTGCGTGTTGAGTGTGGAACTCAACGCCGCATTTAGCCTCGTTACCAGAGCGAGCAAAATGAAAATATTAAATATTTCAATTCTAGAGTGGGAATTGAACCTACAACGAGTCGCGTCTACGGACCCACGCTTGTGCCCCTGCGCCTTGACTAGCCTCGAAATAGTTGCTTTGAAGTTATGAAACTAGTGTCAATATTTTTTTTATACTTTTAATTATTTCTTAAAATCAACTAATTACATTACATCGACTAATTGGGGAACGGAGTGTCTTAACATTACGTTCTCTCTGCCTACCCTGCACTGTGCGGGATACAGCGTGAAGCTGATTTTTGACTAAATACAGTACAAAATAATCATTTTTTAAAAACATTTATAAAATAGCGCATTTAATAAAATACTTTTACATTTTCAATTACTGATTTTAATTTGTCACTCTTAATGTGACAAATGAGAAAACCTCTACTAGAAAGTGCATCTATCAAACTAAGAATTTATACATCTGGTATTGTAGCAATTTAATTTATTTTTCATACTTGTCGACAATGACTAACTGAGAGCTCAATGAATTTTCAACGGAACGGGTTCAAAGGAAACTTTCTACAAACTTTTTAGTCCGTTGTTTTATTCATAATCCCGTAACTTGCTTACACAAAGCCACTTCGCAACTATTGCTCAAAAGGCTATTTAAATATCTGCAAGCTGTTTAAAAGTTGGAGACGTGTTTTATATTTGATTTTGTCTCAATTTGTCTCTATGTTGTTTAATCCTACAAATTTAGTTTGACAGTGGAAGGGGGTCGTAACTGAGCACGTGATGCACGAGAGCCCCCACATATACAAGTAACTACCACCAGTAGCCGTGTTTTGTTTTAGCTAATAGACAACTATTTTATATCAGTCTCTCAGTCTATCTCTTTTTTGGTTAACTTTTAATCATTGTGTGATGTGTGAATTGAAAAGAATTGTAAAAAAAAATGAAGAAGAAAGAATGTAAAAAAAAATGTCTGGATTATCATGATCATTTTTGTTATTTATTTTAAGAACATTATGGATTAATATTTTACAGATATTTTTTACTTAAATTTATATTTCCATTTCTTCGCTCTGGTGTCGAGGTTAAGCGCGGCGGTGAGTTCTGCCACTCAACACGCAATGCCTCCAGAAATCGGCAGAAAGTGGGGAACGGAGTGTCTTAACACTAGGTTCCCTCTGCCTACCCTGCTGTGTGCGGGATACAGCGTGAAGCTGATTAATATTTTTTGAATAAAATAGCTCTAGCTGTTCTTTATTTTTTCATTCGATGTTAGATATGGGCATAATGGGTAAGTCTCTGCGGGACACGATGGGGAACTGTTTCTACTTCAATCTCTACAAAAAGTTAGAAGACCTAGAGTAAGTGTTCGATCCATATTTGCGGTTGAATAGAAATATAATTAAAACTCTTGTTGTGAATAATACATATTTTAAATCTTGGGAACACTTGTTGATTTGTCATCCTTGTGTACGTTGGATACATATAGCGTGTGTAAGTATTAATAACAAAAATATATAATAAATTTAATCTACTACTCAAAATTGGGTACTCAATACAACCCCACCACCGAGACACGATAAATTTTTGATTAGGGTTTCATAATATTAAAATTAAAATTAGTGATTTTGACTAATTCTTAAAAATACCAAATGATAATTTAATATGTAAGTTGAAGGTTGTGATTAGTTTTAATTAATATTTAGTTATTTTTTTATTGCTTTCTTACCATAAATTCCCTGCTCTCTGCCTCTATATGCCTTATAGTACACGTCAAAAAACGAACAATCAAAAACGTAAAAAAATGTGTACGTAAAGAGAGTTAATCGGTAGTTAAAAAATAAAAATATCACCTTCTTTTTTAAATTTCTATTTTATTTTTTTTTAAATTACGTAATTTTAATATAGACCTTTTTATTCACTAATACAATTAAATATTCAAACACAAAATTGTCTATTTGAAATTCGCGACTACTTCTCGCCTGACCCATCAATTGAATACAAAATGAGTTGAGAAAGCCTTTTTCTTAATTCAATTTAAGTCCTTTTTAACCTTCTTTTATGTTTATATTCTTTTAAAAAATCATAAAGGATATTAATTTTAGAATTTTTTTGCAAAACATTCAATACCTAAGAAAAGTTTTTTTGTGTATTTTTTATGTTTCATATTTTGTATTTTTATCGAATTTAAGAACGTATTTATGACGCTTACTGGCTCTATTATACAAAATCGTTCACATAATATGTAAAAACCAAAGTTAAAAATGAATATAGTATAAATCTGATTAGAATTTGTGTGCAAAAATTTTTTTTTTGCAAACAAACTCATAAGACAAAATAACACACATGTGGTCATTTCATAACTCAAATGCAACATATACATATAAAACGATACGCTCTTAAAAATGTTAAATAAATCAGCTTCACTCTGTATCCCGCACACAGCAAGCAGGTAGGTAGAGTGTTAAGACACTCCGTTTTCCACTTTCTGCCGAATTCTGGAGGCATTGCGTGTTGAGTGGCAGAACTCAACGCCGCGCTTAGCCTCGACACCAGAGCGAAGAAATGGAAATATAAATTTAAGTAAATATTTCATCTCATGGAGTGGGAATTGAACTCACAACCAGTCGATTTTACAATCACACTTCGTACTACTGCGCCACGACTGGCCTGAAAATGTTATTAAATTTAAATCAAATAGTAGTACCTTTAAATTAATCGTAATTATAAGAAAGCTACAAAATACACAACAATGATCATTAATATTGTTCTTTTACCAACATTCATTCATCACCGTCCAACCGAATTGAAATCTTACACTGCTTTTAATTATTTATTCTTACTTTACATTATAAATACGAAATCTTTAGTAGGTATTGATATATGAATAATAGAAGGAGATAAAATATTTAAAAAGAGGAGCAGAGGGAACCTTACCTAAGTGTTAATGTAGTGGAGGCATTGTGTGTTGTGAAGTGTGAAAGAAAGATATATTATTTACCCAAATAAGTTTAAATTGTGACAGGAATTTATGGAAATGAAAATGTGTATTACTGTGATTATCTATCTGCCTCTATTCAAAGCGCGGCGTTAAGTTCCCCCACTCAACACGTCCAGAATTAGGCAGAAAGTCGGGAACGGAGTGTTTTAACACAAGGTTCCTTCTGCCTACCCTGCTGTGTGCGGAATACAGCGTGAAGATGATTTATTTATTTTACAATGATATGTAAACAACAAAATGGGGGATGAGCGAAAATTTATTCCATGCGACGTAGAAAAGTAGGTATCAGAGTTTACGATCGAGTCGTAAAAACACTTTTATATACTTATAAAGTGTAGAACAAGTTGACAGCGACCACACATTGACAATATAGATAAATTGTTCTTGTATACAGACCAAAAATAATATTCTCTAAATGATTTAGTCCACTGTGAACGAAATCACAATTTTGATATAAGGGCCGTTCAAGTATTACGTAAGCAGTTTTTTTGCACCACCCTATGTTCCCTATGTCACCAAAAATAAGCAATCCTCTTACCCCCTCCCCCAATGCTTACGTAAACATTGGCATATAAATTTTTTTTAAGATATTTTTTATTGATATTTTATTTGTATGTACATATATAAAAGGACATGTTCCCACTGACTGAGGTAAGACGCACAGCCGTAACCGCTGATAATAGAAACGTGAAATTTGGACAGGTTTATATTTTCGAATTCCGGAAATCCACTAAGAAGGGAATTTGGAAAATTATAACCCTAAAGTGATGAAATAGGGGTTGAAAGTTTGTATGGGAAAAAAATTAAATCGGCATCGATTTTTATAAAATTTTAAATTCAGACTTAAAAATATTTCATTGACACGTGTTTCGTAGTTTATTTTAATTCACCCCCTAAGGGTGCAAATAAGGGGTTGAAAGTTTGTATGGAAAATTCCTTAAATCGCCTCAGATTTTTAAAAAACTGAAATTTTGACTTTTGACAATGTGCCATTCCCGCTAAATAGATATAATAAACTTATATATTATATTATAAAACTAATAGTTATATCGTCTACCATACATACGTCTACCAAATATAGCCATAATATATATGAAAAAATAAATAACTTCTACTTACGTAATTACTAGCTAGACCCCCCATGTCATCAAAAATAAGCAAACCCAAGATCCCCGCGCCCCCTACAGTGCTTACGTAATACTTGAACGGCCCCTAAGAGCTGTGGTAGAATCATCTAATATTAGTAAAATGTCACTTTAATAAAAGTTGTTAGGCGTAATGAGCATTTTCCAACTAGACATCTATCTTTATATATAAATTCAGTTGAACTATCCGTCCGTGATTTGAAAATAAAAGAGTAATTTTAAAATGCTTACGGCCAGTTTCACCGGTTACGAATGAAGTTTCAGGTTGTAATATAATAATTAATGCTATCTCACATACAGATATTGCTCAGACATTTTTCTGTTTTATTATCAAACTAATTACATAGGACTGCAGTATGAAAAGTGCCTACGTAGAACTTCCGTTAGTTTATATTTAATACAATAAATTGTCGATATAGAAATTGCGTAATGTTTTAATAAATTTAATAAATAATATTTTTTGTGAGAATGACCATTCCATATTCCCACATCGAAGTGGAATCATCGTTCATAGGGTTAATTTGTATTAATTTTGAATATTAATAAAGTTAGTTTTAAAATCATTTCGGTTTTT
>JAATLQ010034922.1:10956-25522 GCA_013421005.1 Heliconius erato x Heliconius himera | reverse complement strand
CTATCTAAACCAATTCGTTTTCCAACAACAGAGTTGTATCAGATATGCAAGGTGTTAACGGTTCGGCAACTATTTGTTCTCTCAGCTGTACTACGTAAGCATAAAACTGTCTCCTTTGACGATCAATACATGTGCAATAAGCGTAGATTTGACAAAATATGTCAAATAGAAGTGCGTCGCATAGCATCTTCAAATCGACAATATTATTATTTAAGTTCCGCGTTGTACAATGCTATTAATTACAAAACATCTATATATCCATTAACCTCCCGCCAATGTAAAATTAAACTGTCTAACTGGTTATTATCATTTACCTACGATCAGACGGAAGACCTCTTGGACACCTAAATGAAGTTTTTTCTGGTGATACTAAGCATACGCTCACACACACACACACACACATACACACTAACACACACACACACACAAACACACACACACAAACACACACACACAAACACACACACACACAAATTAATTTGGTACCTAATTTTTATTTCTTTTTTTTTTATTATTGTTCCCTTATATGTATAGTTATTTTATTTTGTTTTATTATTTAAATTTAAATTTGGTATAACGAATGTAACGGCGTTTTGTGAGGTGGGGGATAATAGCTGCGACACAGTATTGTACTACTGCAGCTGTTATCGTTAAAAAAAAAAAAATATTATTGTTATACAAAAACTTGAAATAAATAAACATTATTATTATTATTATTATTATATTAAAGAAAATAGAGCTCACCTAACGGCTTTTTAGCCGAACTTAACTTTAGGCATTGTAGATCACACGGCCTAGAATAGGATCTTCTTGGAATGGACCCTAAATACACTTATAGTGGTATAAGTTCAGTGGTTGTAAATTCGATTTGCAGTTCTACTTATTTCATTTCAATCCTATAAAACTATATACATGTCTCTAGTAAAAAGAGCCAAAATGGAGCTTACTTTATGAGGTAAAGTGAAGCTGAAAAAATATACGACATTTACTTTATTTCATCATAGCCAATCTACGAGTATAATTAATAAATTTATTTACTGTCAACAATATCATGCCCATGAATTCTTTAGTTATTTGCATTATATCGAAAAATGTGAGAAGTCAGCTTAAAACCGGCTTAAAAGCTTCAATATTAAAAGCCATTTTAAAGTTGTTTTTCATTAATTATTTATTTGTACATTTCAATATTTTAGCTTATTTAACCTAACGAATGATGATGAAAAGGAAATATCTACAAATATCAAAAATCAGCCACACATTGTATCCCGCACATAGCAGGATAGGCAGAGGGAACATAGTGTTAAGACACTCCGTCCCCCGTTTCCGCTGAGTTCTAGAGGCATCGCTGATGATGTTGAGTGGCGGAAACGCCGGAACGCCGCGCTGTACCTCTACACCAGAGCGAAAAAATGGAAATATAAATGTAAAATACATATTTAATATCCTCGAGTGGGGATCGAACCCACAACCAGTTGATTTTACAGTCATACTTTGTGCCCCTGCGCTACGACTAGCGACTAAAAATATTATTATATATTTGGAAATTAAGACAAAACAAGAATTCAGGTGAAAGTGGGAACCGGAGTGTCTTAACACTAGGTACCCAGATTTCGTAAGCTTAATACGTTACGACGTGAAACGGTAATAAATATTAATATCTTGAAAATTGGACCTGAACACTTGGTTTTCTATGCCTACCCTGTTGGATATGCAGGATTCAGCGTGATACTGAAAAAACAACGGGACTAGAATCTCTTACTATAGCTTAAAGTTTTAGTTCAAATGAAAATGGCGTTTTACAATCTCTATTATAATTATGTATAGTGCCCTTTGTATCTCATACTCATCTCTAATCAATATTGAGATTAATATTATATGACCACTAATTAAATTAATTCCAGTACAAATATTCTGAATTGTCATACAAAGGAATAAGAATATTAAAAATTTATTAAATTAACGTTGCTATGGTATATATCACATAATCACATGTCTGATTGAAAACGTGACGGTTTTGGGTTTGAATCGTGCTTAGAACATTTCATATTAATATTTAACACAGTGTATGAGTACACTATGCAAGATGTCTGAATATAGAATGTAAAGAACTATAATTAATGCGACGGTTGTGAGTTCGATTCCCACTTGGAGAAATCATTTAACAAAGCTCTAGTAATAAGAAAACAAATTGTCTTAACATAAGGTCACCTTGCATCTGCCCACCTTGCTATACGGGAAAAAGCGTGAAGCTGTTTTTTTTAATGCAAGAAACATGTAAAATCTGCAAAAATATGAGTTATTTCCTTGTATAGATTTATTGCAATACATTGTATAATGCAAATGCATACAAACGGAGTCACAGCATAATCTGAAGATATTAATTCTGGTTCAGGGACAGTTCGCTCGCATAAATTCTGACGCGCTCCCAGTATAATCCAGAAATGCAAATTTGATATGGACAAATGAAACTACTATACTTTTGTGTTATTTTCTTAATAATTTATTTGAAGAATTTATAAGGAATTGCGTAATGATGTATGTATAATGAGGCTATTGTGCCGCAGTTGTATAGGAGCTAACTATAGAGAAGGTGTTGGGGTCGATCCTCACTCCAGTGAATAAATGTTGCATTTCTTTGCTCTGGTAAGATGACTGCAAAACACTAATTTTCTCAAAAATTGTGCGGAAATAGAAAACGGAGTGTTTTAACACTTCGTTCCTTCCAACTACCCTGCTATATGAACGAAAATCACAGCAGAATTACAACGTGAAGCTAAAAAAAATTAATATGTAATAGAAAAATTAAAAAAAATGAACCTCCTACCATCGTACGTGAAAATCCCAAAGTTACAACAAAGAAAACCCTTTCAATTTATAAGGCGAGTAATACAGGTAGGCTTTAATATCGGTATTGATTTCCACTGAAATTTTAAACGTGTTAATATATTGATGACTTTGTTCGTAGCCGGTGGATATTAAATATTTAAGCCTATCTACGGTCTTTTAATGAATACGTTGCTCTTTCAGTATGAAACCTTTGGGCTATAGCGTTTGCTTTATAAATTACTAGCTTATGCCTGCGGCTTTGCTCACATAATTTAAAATTCTATTCCAAATAAGAGCGTCATGGCGCAGGGGAACAGAGGTGTGACTATAACACTTCTGTTGTGGGCTCGATCTCCACTCGACAGAATTAATTATTATTTATTAATATTTTAATTTCTTCGCTCTGGTACTTAAGCGAAAGCCTGGCGTTAAGTTCCGCCCCTAACCCTCGCACAGGCTTGCCTCGAAAAATGAATACAGCGTGAAGCTGCGGGATACAGCGTGAAGTTGATAAAAATAAAAACTTCAGGAACTGCTATGATGTAGCTGTAATCTCTCGAAATCTTTCACACCATTTGACCACACATCAACAGTAGCAATGAAGTAATTAGTTTCCAATAATTGAATTTCCGTTACCGTGCGCCTTGTCATTTGCAAATAACGGTAGTGCTGAATGGAATATTTTAAGCCATTTTAAATGGTTTTCATAGTAAATTTTATGCTTAAAATTTCTTGTTATTTAGAAAGAATGGAGTGGAAAATCTGTGCTCTTTTAATTATAGTGTAAAAATATGTGTTTTTAATCATTTTTAAAGTGTTTATTTACATTTAGGAAAGAAAAATATTTTTTTGTAAGAGGCGTGTAGAAATTTGACGTATCGGAATTTGACCCTGCGCCTCTTTGAAACATCTCATCATTGAGTAGACATCGGGAACCTACTGTTAAGATATCCCGTTCCCCACTTTTAATTTCATCGGAAAATGGGTAACCGAGTGTCTCAAAAAATCATGAACATAAAACATAATAAGAATCACAATATACATCTAAGTAGAAGTCATTTCTGCATTGGAAGTATCTTTAAACATGCCACGCCAAGATGTAATAAACCTTATCATTTTCATCTTTTTCTCATTTGTGTTGATGTGGAAAAATTATTCTCTTGTGACTGTCGTAAGAGCTGGTTAAAATGTACTTCTGTGACTTTTATATATTTATTTATTTTTTGTGACATACGACCTAATAAGTATTTCTATTTAGAAAGGCGTAGGAAGGTTAGGGGTTCATTCCTATAAGAGATTGACGTGTATTATAGAATAACGTGGTTTTGGCTTCCGTTATCGTGTCGTTCATTATATTTAAAATCTTTGGCTTTTTTAAGTGTTTCCGTTTATTTTTGGGTGTATAAAAAAACAAAATATAGGTAATTTTCATTTTTACACAAAACACATCTTTGTTTATTCCATATAGTATGAAAGTTGAATGAAAATGAAAAATATTATTATGTGAAGAGAATTTAGTGTGAAGACACTCTATTTTCCGCTTTTCATCTAAATTCAAAACATTACACGAAAAGACCCGAAACTCAACGCCGCACTTTGAATGAACAATAATAATATTTTATTCTAAATTTAATTAAAGCCAAGAGATTATTTTAACAGAACGAATGAGAAAAAACAAACCGACCAAAGCGTACCCTAGTAATACTAATAACGTGTAGAATTTTTATTAAAATCATAACTACCTTGCACTTGCCTCGGTCTCGTTTAATTATTTTCTTTGAGGTATTATGATTATACAGTAGTATTAACTATTTGTTATTTTACATTTTATAAGATTTTTCAATTACAAAAAATATTATTTTTTTTAGTTTTACGCGGAATATACCCGAATATAGCGGGATTGGCAAAAATAAAATAATGTCAAAACACTCCGTTCTCTCCTTAAAGTGTTCCGCCCGAACTCAAGACCGAATATATTATGAGGCCAGTCGTGGCGCAGAGGCACAAAGTGCTTTGCTCTGGTGTCGAGGCAAAGCGTGGCGTTGAGTTCTACCACTCAACACACAATGCCTCCCGAATTCGGCAGAAAACAATGCCTCCCGAATTCGGCAGAAAACAATGCCTCCCGAATTCGGCAGAAAACAATGCCTCCCGAATTCGGCAGAAAGTGGGCAACGGAGTGTCTTAACCCTAGGTTCCCTCTGCCTATCCTGCTGTGTGCTACTGCGTGAAGCTGATTTATTTATTTTATTGTACGTGTTGAAACTTATCCGGACGCCTCGCTTCGTCCAACCAAAGAAACGAAAGAGACGACGAAGAGAAATCTAAATAGGATATTTAGTTATGCTCAGTCAATTGGAATCTGAGGTTTTCCTATTAATTTTGATGATTTCTATGGGAGACGGAAATTGTCTAGCAATGGTCAGTGATGAAGATTTTATTTATAGCTTCATTCTGTATGTCGCATATAAAAAAGTAGGTAGAGGCAGCCTAGAGAAGAGACAGTTGAGGCATTTTTTTTTTATTAATTATTTGATAAACTACCACAGCTTATACTAAAACATACATAATATCACATACATACATACAAATAAATATATCTATCTATATATAAATCAAGTAAAAACATATAAAATAACTTATCTAAGTAAAGTAAAGTTGTGTAACTACAAATTTGTAGTTAGTAGTAGCAAATGTTGGAATCTTCATTCCGTCTCTAATGGAAGGTTGCTAATGAGTCGCGGAAGCCCGCAGTTACATTCGGAGTTCGGACTTCATTATTAAACCGTATTTAAATGGAACCAAATATGTTATATAGTTTTATATAGTACAAATATATATAAAACCAAAAGTGGTGTCATGGCATAAGCGTGTGTAAACGCGACAGGTAGTGGATTCGATTCCCACTCGAGGAAATTAAATATTTAATATTTTTATTTCTTCGCTCTGGTGTCAGGGTTGCGTTGAGTTCCGCCACTCAACAGACACTCCAGGATTAGGCGAAAAGTGGTGAGAAGCGTGTCTTAACACTAGGTTCCCTCTGCCTGCTCTGGTACATGCGGAATACAGCGTGAATCTGAAAAAACAGACTATACATGTTACAAGTTAACTTATTTCAAGTTAGGTACTCTGAAAAATCTCATATTAAACAATATTCCGCCGCAGTGTGAAAACTTTTTAATTATAAACTTTTTTTTTCTTTACTGTCATAGGACATACTGAGGCGTAGGGTTTCACCACATAACACGCAATATTTCAAATTCAATCGGAAATTGGAGAGCGAAATGTCTTAGATTAAAATATTATGACGACAAAGCACGGCGATAAGTTCCACCTTATTACGCGCAATGTCTTGAATAAAAAGCGAAAAAAAAAATAATTTTTATTTCATATCTAGTACCAAAGCATAACGTATCTACACTATAAATATTTTAAAAAAATGTCAAAGCTTTACTTCCAGAGTTTTCCCAAATATCCAGTACTTCGTCCTTTTGCATGTAATCAACATGAGTAGAGTACGTTCAAAAATGGTTACCGTATAAATATAACGTGTTTGGTTTAGAATTTTCGTCTGCATCCAAAATTAGATACCACTAAATTTATTTTACTCCAATTTCACTTGTATATTTAAATAAATAAATAAAATCAGCTTCACGCTGTATCCCGCACACAGCAGGGTAGGCAGAGGGAACCTAGTGTTAAGACATTCCGTTACCCACGTTCCGTCGAGTTCTGGAGGCATTGTGTGTTGAGTGGCGGAACTGAACGCCGCGCTTTGCCTCGACACAAGAGCGAAAAAATGAAAATATAAATGTAAATAAATGTTTCACTTCCTCGAGTGGGGACCGAATCCACAACCAGTCGATTTTACAGTCACACTTTGTGCCTCTGCACCACGACTGGCCTCTTGTTGGCCTCTACTTGTACATACATTCATTCTGTGTTAATAAAGTATATAATTAAAAAGTTTTCTCATTGCGTTATATCGCATAACAGGAGAATTGAAAGTTATAATTGAAAGTTGAGACAGGTTGTCTTCTTGAAGCGATTTTTTCCGCATATAGCATGGAAGCAGTAGGAAGAGGTAACTAAGTGTTAAGACACTATCCGCCTAATTCAAGACATTGTATGTAAAGAGGAAGAAGCGGAACTTAAAGCTGCGTTCTGTTATCATATTATTTTAATTTAATATTAAGACACTTCGCTCTCGAATTCCCGTCTGAATTTGAAATCTAATAAAATAAATCAGCTTCACGCTGTATCACGCACACAGCACGGTATGTATTAATTTGAAATATTGTGTGAAAATTATTATAATTATCAGAATTATTTTGGCGGAACGTGGAGAACTGATACAGATAAAGTAAAGCTAAATTTTAAAAAAAGTAAAGAGTTATGTGCTACAATTCCAAATAATCGAACCCGCACACTACTCAGTAATTCAAAATATAATAAAATGTACCTAATAGCACTAAAAAACACTCAACTAAAACAACCCTTGCAGTATTCGAATGGTTACACCACAATGTTAGTTTCAACCCATTTCGTTTCACCGACGCTTTTCCTTTTGTTTCTAATGTATATTTTCTTAGATAGCGCTTTGTTTGGAAGGAAATGGGCGATTTTTTTTTTTTTACTTTTTGTACACAGTTTACTTGTAAAATGGTTTTTTTTTGTTTTGGAATAAGTATTTTTGGACTGCGTTTAAGTTTAGTATTGTTTTAATTGTAAAATACGAACTTTTAGAGGAATTAAATTCATGTCATATACTGAAGCATATAAATGTCGTATAAATCTAGATTAAATATTAGAATAAAATAGAATATAATAAACTTTATTGCACACATAAAACAAAGAAATATATATAATGAACAACAAATAAAAAAAGAAGTTTATAGTATTAGTAATAATAATTTAAAAGTTTAATTTTTAAAGGTCTTGGTGGATTGGATGGTCAATCAAGAACATTCTATATGAGACCGCCGTGGCGCAGTGGCACAACGTGTGAGTGTAAACGCGACCGGTGTGGGTTCGTTTCCCTTTCATGGGAACGAATTGTTAAATTTTTGCTGTGTTGGCAAGACAAATCACGGCATTAAGTTTCACTAGAAAGTGCAACACGCAAAATCGCGAAAAAAATATAGGAAAAGCGGAAGGCGAAGTGTCTTGAAACATAGTTCTCACTGCCTACCTTGTGGGATGAAGCATAAAATTACAATTAAATTGAGTTGTTACTCTTTATAAGTTGTTTTTTAGCTATTTCAAAACATAGCGTGATATGCTGGAAAGACTTATATAACACGATAAAATTAAAAAACATATACTTTTAGCTTCATGCTGTTGTAAGAAGTTCCCCCTGGGAACCTAGCGTTAAGACACTCCGTTGCTCAATAAAACTTAAGTTCTCCACTGTCGTCAGAACTTAACACCGCGCTTTGCCTCATTACCAAAGCGAAGAAATGAAAATATTAAATATTTCATTCCACTGAGTGGGAATCGAACCTAGAACCGTCTCGTATTGTTACATAAAACAATACGCTTAAATAAATCAAGATATATTAACTCCACAACAGACTGTATGAAAGTTAAAATTTATTAATATTATAGTTCTATAACATTACCTTGCCTTAATAACTAAGAATAATGATCGCGCGCAGATGCTAACTAAGCCTCAACGATTTATAGCTGTTATTTCTTTTTATGGAATTGTAAGAAGGTATTGTTTAACTTTATTAGCTGTGCACATTATAGTACATAGTACAGAGTAGGCAGAGTTAGTGTTGATTTATTCCGTTCTCTACTTTCTGTTCCTTTAGAAATATTGGGTGTGGAGAAATTTGAATACTTTAAATATAATAAACGGAATGCCTTGACACTAGATTCCCAGGTTCCCTCTGTCTACAGCGTGAAGCTTAAAATTAAATTTCCACTTGAGGAAATGAATTTTTTCGTTCTGATAAATAATATAGTGCGACGACTTATAAAATATTGTAAATTGTAGGAGTCTTTATTCTACTTCCCCTTTCAGTAATAAAAACTTTTACAAACAATATTTATTATTATATTTTATTTAAGTTTAACTTAGAAGCTACAGTCAGTAGTGGGAAGCTAATGGTTAGATAGGTCGCACTTTGAAACTTTATTATATGAAATACACAGTATGAAATAATAACAAAGTTAAAGTACTATACTCGTATATATACTTAACATAATAAATCTAAAGAGTTTGTTTGATTGAACGTACTAATCTTAGGAACAGGTTCCAATAGAAAAATATAAAATTTTTGTGTTGTATAGTTCATTTATCGGGAAAAGTTATATAAACATACATACATCACGCCGCCTTGGGTAGTGGCAACTAACGTTATATTTTGTCTCATAAAAAATCATAAATTAACAATAGGTTAAGTTATTCACATCAATATTCGTCGTCCGCCTATAATTATTATATTTAAATAAAAATAATTTTTGGATAGCGAAATCTAACGCTATTTAAAAAGATTTTTTTATGAGTTTATTTTTCCTGCACGGGGATTGAACTCACAGCTTTGTGTTTTCAATTGTTTTCAATTTCTAAATGTTATTTTGAGAGAGTAGTAACTCTACGCGCTGTACTTCTCGTCTAAGCAAGTCTAAGCTTAGAATTATTATTATTTTATTAATATACAACGACTAAAAGCATATTTGAACCCACAACCCTTCTAATTCCTCCTTATCTAACATAGCTCTATATTTTGCGTAAAATGTGTAAATAATACGTATTGTTCTTACTCAGACGTAAATGAGAAAAAAGTATGAAGACGAATAATTTTCTTTCTCCAAATGCACAAAGGCTTTATAAATGATTGGTTATGTGGGATGGGGCGAGCCTCTCTGTGGATATGGTGTATGGATTCTAATATACGTGTAAAAATGGATAAATGAAAACTTAGAATTTTGAAGCCGCTGTATAAACCTAAATAATATATTATAGTTTAAAACTTCAAAATATATGCTTTTATATTCCAAGTATTAAAGTACTATGGAATGTGCTCGGAGCTATGAATTATATGAGTCTTAATGTGAGATTTTTACTAGGCCTAACCTCTGGCCTAACCTCTGAACAGTTCCACAATCCAGTCATGGCTTCATCAGCAAACCAGCTCGATGATTCCTCATTATTGTAGTCTCTCCTAAACTTTATATAATGTCCTTCATTATGACACAATTTTGAAAGGGGTTCTAATTCAGTTTCTTAGTTTTTACGTTACATAGTTTAAAAGTCGATCAAATAAAAACGTGTTTATACTTTTATGGAAGTCCAGATATAAGATAAATCTGAAAACAATTAAATATTTTTTTGTAGACTGATTAGATTTAGTATATATAATAGAAACGTTTAGAACAAAATGTTTTATCTTTAGGTTTTCTATCATTACCTTGTAAAGTACCACAGCTGCGTAAGAATTAATCAACAACTTTTCAGCTTAGATCTGTTAATTATTTATAATTATCGAGCGATGACTTACATCTAGTTTTGTTTTTCATCTTCACGCTGTATTCCACCGAAAGCAAGAGAAAGCCAAAGGGTACCTTGTGTTAAGACAATTCGCTTCCCACTTTCGGCCGCTCGGTGCAATGCGTATTGAGAACGGACGAACGGCGGAACTCAACGCCGCGCTTTACCATGTCACCAGACGAAGAAACGAAATTATTAAATAAGTCACTTCCCGAGAGGAAATCCACGGCCACGCCGGCCTCTAGTTTTATGATTTTATACGAATAAAAAACACAATATAAAGATAAAATATATATGGATATTCCAGAATAAAAGTGCTAACTCATATGCGTGGCATTTGACAGTATTTTTATGAAAAGATAAAGTTGCAGAGAACAGTTCCGAACTGCTTTTCAATGGTTCTACTACAAAACTACAAGTGAATAGACGCAACTGTATTCAAACTATTTGAAATTTTATTATTTTGTTTACTATACTTATATGTATGGATAGGTATTTTGTATATTATTGCGGGATTGAGTCTCTCCATTCGACTGGTTATGTCTCCAGAATTCGTCGGAGAGTGGGGAACGGAAGTGTTTTAATGGGAACGGAGTGTACTAACACTAACTAAGTACTAGAACTAAGTTCCCAGGTTCCATTTGTCTACCCTGCTATGTAGGGTATACAGCGTGAAACTTAAACATGCTTAGGTAAAGTTTTATATTAACTTCAAGCATTTTCTAACTCATGCGTTCACATTTTGGAGATGGAAAAAAATTATATAGTCACTTAACACGAAACGTTTCAAGAATTTGACTTGTCTTATCACTTTCCTTCCTTTTCCATTAATTCAACATTGAACTTTAATTATTAGGAAAAAATAAATTATTCAAAGTGTTTTTTCTTGACAAAAGTGCGGTGTTGAGTTTCACCACTCAACACGCGATGCCTCTAAAATTCGGCGGAAAGTGGAGAACGCAGTGTCTTAATGCTATATTCCCCCTGTCTATCCCGCTGTATGCTGGATACAGCGTGAAGCTGTAGTCTGTCTACATCAATTTCGTGAAAAATCAGACACTTAAAACAACGTTACAACGGTAGTATTAATAAATAAATAAAAAAATAATAAATAAATCACGCACACTGTATCCCGCACACAGCAGGGTAGGCAGAGGGAACCTAGTGTTAAGACACTCCGTTCCCCACTTTCTGCCGAATTCTGGAGGCATTGCGTGTTCAGTGACAGAACTCAACGCAGCGCTTTGCCTCGACACTAGAGCGAAGAAATGGAAATATAAATTTGAGTAAATATTTCATCTCCTCGAGTGGGGATCGAACCCACAACCAGTCGGTTTTACAGTCACACATTGTGCCGATGCGCCACGACTGGCCTCAATGTAGTATTGATGAATGGTCTGGTAGTATTAATGATCTATATAATTATACATGTAATTATAATAAGATAGTAATTACTTAGATGTCATTAATTAACATAATATATTAGTCGGTGGAATCCTGGAGCAATTATAATTATAAAAGATAGATAGACTCGGGAAAATGAATTGTTCTTATTTCCACGCTCTGGTAACGAGGCAGAGTGCTACATAGCCCGCGCCTCTTGGATACCATCCATCGTGGATTTCTGTGAAATGTACAAGTGGCGCGGGTTCAAATCCCGCTACGTCCAAATTTAATTTGTGATTTGAATTTCGTTTCCTACAGTAAAAGTATGGAATAGCACTTTAGAAAATAAAAAGAAATATTGAGGAATGCAATATCTTAGCACGAGGTTCCCTCTGCTTATCCCGTTATTTGCAGGTTACAGCGTAAAACAAAAAAATATTGATTTCATATTATCAAAAAAAAAAAATATATCTAATTAGAATAACAAATTTCGAATTTAACATTAATTTTATATTTTATTTTCCAGAACTGTTGAACCAAACAACGCCAGTATCTAAACGATAATATAAAACCTTTCTCTTTAAAAAAAAAGAGGCAAAAACATCCTGTAGCCATTCGTTAGTACTTAAATCGTAAATTTGACCGGAAAAATGAGCGGAGCTCTAATGAATGGTGGTTTTCTACAGCCTTCAAGGGCCTATTTGAAAAATTTAATTTTAATGAAAATTGCATTTCGAATATTATGAATAGTAATGCGGAATATGATTTATGTTTTTACGCTTATTTACCATTTTTATTATATGTATGTATAGTTTTGGTAAATATATAATAATCCGCCTTTTCTGTCTGTTAATTAGTTGTTGTAAATGCGTGTGTTACTATGGTTTTTTTACGTTGTATGCCGCATATAGCAAGGAAGTTCGTGTTATGACACTTCGTTCTTTACTATCTGCCCATTTTTTTGAGACATTGCTAGTTGGTGAGTGGAACTCATCGCTCCGCTTAGTATTGTTAACACAGCGAGATAATAATTAATTACCCGAAGTGAGAATAGAACTCATAACCGTCGCGTTTAGAGTGGCAGACTGTCCGCTGCGCCGATGACCTCGAGTTAAGTTGCTATGTTTTTATTTTATGGGTTGTTTATATAGTACCGTCAATTTAAAGAATATTGCGTTTAAGTAAAATACACATTTTCATTAAATATTTCAAATTCTCCATATAAAATCTGGATCCACAACAACTGTCACAACTTGCCATTTCTTTACAAGTGCAGCTTTAAAACAGCCATGTACATTAAAACTGATCTTAATTACTTTAATATAATAGTTTTAGTGACCTAATTCTGTATTAATCAAGTAACTTCAATCTTAAATCAAAGTAATAGAGTTGAAAATAGACTGTTTGTTTCCTAATGTGAAGAAAATCGCACATTTTCTCACCTTATCTCGAGCGCATTAAGTGATTTTACGATGTTATAGTACTTAAAGCAAGTTGTTGTTTTAGATCGCTACCTTGGAACTTACGTAGCCTACAAGTATACCGATTTAATTTTTTTTGATATAATTTTCATTAATTTTATAGGCTTCTGATTAAGACACTTTGTTCTCTTCTCTCCCTTCATTGTAAAGTAAAGTAAGTTTAAACATGAAATGATTTATGAACGCTGATAATAATACTCACTATCGAGTCTTCATATTTTTTTAAAACTTAGCACACTCCTAAAAATTAATTGAACCCACAACTTCTGTGATACAATTATACAGTTATAGTTTCTTGCCGGCTCTTCTCAGCAGAACAGCCTTCCGAACCAGTGATAGCTTTTTTTTTTGGTTATATGTTCATTCCACGATTCAAAAGTGCTTATAAAAGTTTATTTGAATAAAGAATATTTTGAATTTGAATACAATTCCCAACTACGTCACATACATATCTTAATTAAATAGAATATGTTTCAAGATTTATATGGGTTTTTAGTCAAAGTTGTATTTAAAATCCACCAAAATGTTTTGCTTTTAAATAAATTACTGTGAAATGCGAGTAACACTTTAAGTAGAAACACTTGGCTTAAACATAGCTGTTCTACAAATCGTGAGCTTTAACTGACTTTGGGGGTTACAATTCATTTTCTACAATTGTGTGTTAGAATCATAGAACTTGGTTTTATAATGCATATGGCATTAAGTAAAATTATTTATTTACTTATTAAGGACAGCTAATTAAACAGGCGCGGCGTTAAGTTCCGACACTCAATACGCAATGCCTTCAGAATTCAGTGGAAAATGGGTAATGAAGTGCCTTAATATTAGGTTCCCTTTGCCTAGATTGCTGTGTGCGGGATACACGTTGAAGCTAAAAAAAATCAAACATTTATTCGCATATTAGAAACATGTCTTAAAAATATGGATTTAGTATTTCTTTAATTATAAGCTGACACCGCATGATTAGAGACAGTTTCATTATTTTTTAATAGATGATGATTTTTAAAATTATTTTTTATAAGATAAAATTGTGGCAAAGACAATTTACCCATCCGCTACTGACGTGAATTTATTTTTACTTTAATTTATTATACTGACGCGGTAGTCCACGAGACACATTTTCGACAGCAAATATTTTTGAGGCCGGTCGTGGCGCAGCGGCACGAGGTGTGACTGTGAAACCGACTGGTTGTGGGTTCGATCCCCACTCGAGGAGATGAAATATTTACTTAAATTTATATTTCCATTTCTTCGCTCTGGTGTCGAGGTTAAGCGCGGCGTTGAGTTCTGCCACTCAACACGCAACGCCTCCAGAATTCGGCAGAAAGTGGGGAACGGGAGTGTCTTAACACTAGGTTCCCTCTGCCTACCCTGC
>JAATLQ010034922.1:0-10856 GCA_013421005.1 Heliconius erato x Heliconius himera | reverse complement strand
GATTTTGATTTTAAATATTTTTATGCAGCTATTTAATTTATATTTATTAGATCACTAGTATATTTTTTATGTAAAATTTACTTGAAATGAAGAAAACAATGTTTATTTTCAAAAACTAAATAACAATTTGAAAAAAAAAAGAAATGTTTAAATGTTTGTAGGTTTTTACGATTTCTAATCTATTATATGATATGAAGTTATTTATGACGTTAATGCCATTTCTGTCATATTAAACAATCACACAAAATTAACCAAAGCTAAGGTGTAAGGTGTTACCGTTACTCCTCGCCGCAATCTGAGCTCGTCTTTAGAATTTCGTTACAAATGATGTATGTATTTATGTACACATGTATGCGAAAATTCGGCAAATTTTCCAACAATGTTTTGTAAATGTTAGGCTTTTTAGCTAAATATTACTTGCGATAAAATTTAAAAAGCTTAAGATATAAAGTTTTACCAAGTTTTGAATTTGAATAAAGTTTTTTTTGTCTTCTCCTATATTTAACATGAGAATAATAATGGTAGTAACATTTAACAATTCATTTTTTATCCTATTTAGGAGGGACGCCATATTTTGACACTATCACCCCGTAACATAAGTTTTAAAAAAAACGCAGGTTAAAGCTAAACGGAAGGTTAAATTGTTCTTGCAAATAAACCCAACATAATTAAATATTGATATTTCTGATCGACCACTACACTACATAGAACCGATCAATTCTTTGAGAACATGAAGAAAACATTTTAATAAAATTCTTTTCCGGCTACAAACAAAATAACAATTAAGTCTCAACAAAAAAAAATCTCTTAAAGATCTCTTAAACTTAACAGACCACAAAAAAATAACAAAATTTCCTAGCCCTAACTTCATACAACCTCATACAACAATCCTACAATGGAACGTCCAATAAACAAAGTAATAAACCAACCCAGTAGTTCCCGTCCAACGCTAAGAAAGCTCTATATAATAGCTACTAATGGTTGGATCGTTAGCGGCAAATGTTGCGAGGGTACCGGTATCAGAGCGCAATTAGACCTGGCCGTGATCGCGAAATGTGAGTAATTATTGCTAATTTATTTTTAATGTACTGTGAATTTTCTATTGGTAACACGCAATTTGGATGTTGAGTGGATTGAAGTAAAATCTTGTTTTTTTTTGTTTAATCTGGGGAACAGCTTCACGTTGCATCCCGCACATAGCATTGTAGACAGAGGAAACCTAGTGTTAAGACACTCCGTTCTCCCTTTTCCGCTAAATCCTAGAGGCACTCAACGCTACGCTTTGCCACTTTGGTAATCGATCCCGCAACCTGTCGCGTTTACAGTCACACTTTGTGCCCTTTCGAGTTTTTTTTTGATTAAATCAATACATATTTATTCGAATTATATTGTTTTATGTTGGATAGTCCATTTGTTGTTGCTACATATATTTAGCCTTTCTTGAATACTCCTAAGAAGTTTTATTTTCTTCTTTAGACATGTTTAGACTTATTTATTATTAAGCGCCGCATACCAAATTTGCCTTTTATGTAATCAAACTGAAATTAAATCCCAAATAATGTAATATACTCAAATCGAAAAATTATCACCTGTCCATATATTTAAGAGTATTTGTTACTGCGTGTCGGAATTAAACACCGCATCTCGTCTAACCCAACCTAATTGAAATATTATTTTAAATAGAAGATATTCACTAATTTTCTAACAAATTAACATCACTTTTAACAATCAGAGCAAAAATTTAAACTCAATTCTTTTCAACCGTTTGAATGAAGCCTCATTAAACGTAAGCGTCGCAAATTACAATTTATTGTTGAAAATGTTTATTTCATTTCCTCGAATCTACTGACCTGGCTAAGAATGTACGGCTTCAGTGTATCGGACTAGTAGTGGCTCTGATTTTGTTTTTTGCTTCTTGTTATATCCCGCTATGTAGGTAGAGGGAACCTAGTGTTAAGTCACTCCACTTCCCATTTTCTGCCAAACTTTCAAGCTTTGCTTATTGAGCGGCGGAACTCAACGTCGCACTTTGTCTTTTTACCAGAACGAAGAAAGTGTTTACAGTCAAACGCTGTGTCGACATAGCATGTTATTAAAAAAAAATAGTATAAAAAGCAACATTTTCACATTTTATTAAATTTATCCTCAAAGAACGTTAAATAACAGCAAATATTTCTTCTCGAGCAAATATTCATAATATTTCTATTTAAAAAGACTGTGATCTCAAAATTCAAATCCCACGGAAATCCGCTTACTGATGGATTATAATTATGTTTAATGGTTCTAAAAGTTTAAATGCTAAAAGCGAAGTGTTGGTGTTGATATAATGTGCATTTTGACGTAAGTAGCCTTTGTGATAGTTATAGGTTCAATCCTTTTTTGTTCTTTTCGAATGGTGTAGTGCGTAAAATTAATCACGTGGTTGTTTTAGCAGGTTTTAACTCATCTCCTTGGTACTATGTAGTGAAACTAATCACAAACCTCGCAAAATCTGAATAAAAAAGTGTATTTTTTGTTACCTATAAAAAATATTTATTTTTGAAAATATTATCTTTGATAAAGAATAGTTAAAAAAAAATAAAAAAACACGGTTTTTTGAAAAAAATACTAAAAAGTAAAAACTTACAACTGTTTGTTAAAACGTACTACGTATTGTTTTAAATTTGAATGAAGAATAATGTATTTTTTTTCCTTTTTTAGTTAATTTTTTCACAAAAAACGTGCTTTTTTACATTTTTTTGTAGTTCCTGTTTGAACTTAAAATATCCGGAATCTGAATCCGGAAATTGTTACGGAATCCTCAGTGACCGAGCCCAACTCGAACTTGACCTTTATATATTGCATTTTCATCGGTCTTTGGTAAGTATACAAAATTTCAAATTAATCTAACGTTTCAAAGTTGCTCAAAGTTACGTTCAAAGTTTCCGTTACAAAAGATTGCAGGTTATTTTACCACGGACTAGCTAGACTTTCTTCAACACTTATAAATGGATCAGCATCTTCTAAGGCCGTTGTCGGCACTGTGCTTTGTTAAAGAGCAACGTCGGTTTCATCAAATCAACAGAATAACCAACAAGCTGAGTCCAGCGATCATCACGGTACGTTTGATGAAAAAATAAATACACGTAATATCTTACATCCACTGTCCCTTGTATATATATATATATTTCGTGATTTTTGCCGAAAATATCCCCCTTCCTCCCCGAAAGTTTCGCTAAAAGTAAATGAAAAAGAAATGACCTATTCCTACATTTCTCTGGCTACCCTCCAGAACATAGGAAGGAAGTTCTAAAAATACACGATATTTTTTTTCACAAAACACTCCAATTCTACACTTCTATACGTTGAAGTCAAGAATCTCCACCACTCAAAACAACTTGTACTGGCAGAACCAAAATTGAAATGTACAGTGTCGTGTTCCCAACCGCGCTGAATGAAGCCTCATTAAACGTTGGCGTCGCAGATTGCAATTTAGCGTCGAAAGTGTCGCGTTAAAAAACGTTATTTTAACATTTTTACATTATAATGTTATAATGACTTTTGTCTCGTATTTTTCTTCTTTTTTTTTAATAATTATAGCCATGTCCACGTGTTTTAGGTGTAAAATTGGTGTTTGTGATGCTAAATTATAGAACTTGTAATAGCTATTAGTAATAATAAAGAAAAACATTACTCAGGTTTCTATTTTATACCTGCTTTAAAGATATTTCGTGTTAGATGACGTAAGCTAATATAAAATTGTCGAACGAGGTTAGATATACTAATAATTTAAAAATTACTTAGCCCTCAAATGGAAATTGAATCTACTATTATCACAAACTGACATTTCAAAATTGTGCAAGAATGCCGTGTTTTATAATAGCATTTATTTCTAAAGTGTTTCTATTGAAGATAACGAGGCATTTAAGATAACACACTTTACATTTTGAAGATCGATGATCATATTAAAGATAACTTACTTACTTAATAAATAAAATGCAAAATCAATGTAATCATGATTATCACAGAAAAAAATCTGTTAAGTTTTTCATTGGATACATTGGTAACAAAAAAATGTTATTCAAGGAAATGTTAGCGTTCAGTTCTTTGACCCTAAAAATGGAGAACTTAGTAATACTCTCTCTGTGTCTTTGTATTACTTTGTATATTGTAACATAATTGTAACCTACAAGAAACAGTTAAAAACTAATATTCAGATAAGTACATTAGAGTAAGTAAAACTAGGTCAATGTGCTAAGCAAAAACTATTCAGCCAACTCATTTACTACAGCTTGCCGTAATAATACTAGTGATTTCTTTGGTAACAACATGATATACGAAATGTTACTTAATTATGAATGATTAATAATTAATCATTAATGATTATTTTTTAACTACACGCTGTATTCCGCACACAGCAGGGTAGGCAGAAGGATCCTGGGAACCTGATGTTAAGATACTCCGTTTCTATTAAGATACTTCCGTATCCCACTTTCCGTCGAATTCTGGAGGCATTGCGTGCTCAGTGCCAGAACTCAACGCCGCGCTTAACCTAAATGCCAGGGCGAAGAAATGAAACTATTAAATATTTCTTTTCCCGGGAGGAGAAGGAGGATTTTTTTAAAAACTTCATAATATTAGCTAATATTCTACCAGTATGTATGGTGTAGGCGAAACAAACCCAGTGACCTACTATCATTTCATACTTGATGTTCGGAGGTTTTTGAGACGTGTGCTAAATTTTAGATACCCCAAATAGAACCAAGTGATGCTTAGTTACAGATAAAAATATGATTTAATTTGTATACATATAAGAAATTAAATCAAACTTTTATCAAATCTTCACTAAAACGTCGTTTATGTTCAATAAATATTAAAAAGATTTAAAGTCGGCAAATAATAAAATTAAAAATTAAAAAAATAACCGATTCTGGAAGCATACGTCTTGAATGGCGTAAGTCAACGCCGCCCTTTGCCTCGTTACCAGATGAAGGAAATTAAAATATTTAATATTTAATTCCCTTATTAATTCCCTGGGAATCTAACTCACTACATCGTCTTGTTAAATCATAGTCAAATGAGCACAACTTAGAAATTTTATATGACATACGATACAATATAAGTGCCTGAGGTAAATGACAACAAGGATAGTGGGTTCCATCGAAAATAATACAGTATAGCGTACGAATACACGCGATTATAGCCTTCTTCAATAAATTAACTCTAATAAAAAATATTTATCTAACTGATAAATATTTTTTTAATTCAAACCATTAGTTTCTGAGATTAGCGCGTTGAACCGAACAAACCCTTAATATAAGAACTTGACGGTTGTGGGTTCAATTCCCTCTCGTAGCAATACATTTTTTGCAATTCCTCGGCTTTCGTATAATGAAAAACACAATGTTAAGCCACACACAATATTTCGACAATTGGGTGATGCGTGGGCACAAAGTGTCTTAACTAGTGTTAAGACGTTCCTTCCTACGACAGTTCCTTCTGTCTGCCTTAAAATTACATATTACGTATTTATTTATTTTCTATTTATATAATTATATTCTATATTAGAGGCCAGTCGTGGCATAGGAGCACAAAGTGTGACTGTAAAATCGACTACATTTATATTTTCATTTCTTCGCTCTGGTGTCGAGGCAAAGCGCGGAGTTGAGTTCCGCCACTCAATACACAACGCCTCCAGAACTGCAGAAAGTGGGGAACGGAGTGTCTTAACACTAGGTTCCCCCTGCCTACCCTACTGTGTGCGGGATACAGCGTGAAGCTGATTTTTTTATATTTTATATATGTAAATATGTGTATGAACATGATCGATCGTAGTAATAGCAACGCCTCATTAGCTAATGGGTAAGAAGCGACCGCATTCAGTTTTTCTACAGCTTTGTTTGAAAACGGCTCCACAGATTCCACCTCTATATAGCAAATGCTAATTAATTTTTTTTTCATACCACACTCCATGCTACGATTATGAGTTTCCGTATAAATGGAATGGAATAACCGTTTTATTTTATTTTATTTTGTTTTGTTTGATTATTTTTAAGTTTATATAAAAAAAAATAGTTGTGCTTCGACACCATGTTGGTTAAAGTGAAATGTATCTCGTTGAACATGATGATAGTCGGTTCGAATCTCATCGTGAGAATGTTGATATAGATCAAATATTTCTATTTGTTTAATTTTATGGAATGCCTTTGTACAAAATTTTTAACTTACTAATGTCAATAATTACCAATATCCTTAAAGTGTGGAGTGATTTATAATAAACTTAATTTCGGCAAATGCATAACGATAAAAAATAAAGTTTAAGGTGCAGCGGCAGAGCGACTGTGAATTCGCTTCTCGCTCGGGGCTATAGATTACTTTCATTTTCTCAATTTAATAAGAAGACAAAACGCGGCGTTTAGTTCCGTCATTCAACATGCAATGTCTCGTACACTGTGATGTGCAGGGTACCTACATCGTAAATGTATATAATAAATAATTATATAAATTAAAATTAAAATTATATCAGCTTCACGCTGTATCCTGCACACAGCAGAGGAGGCAGAGGGAACATAGTGTTAAGACACTCCGTTTTCCACTTTCCGCCGAGTTCTAGAGGCATTGCGTATCGAGTGGCGAAACTCAACGGAAATGAAAATATAAATGAAAATATATATTTCATCTTCTCGAGTGGGGATCGAACCCACAACCAGTCGATTTTACAGTCACACTTTGTGCGCCTGCGCCACGACTAACCCCATTATAAATAATAATATATTATACCTATATGTAAATAATAATATATTATACCTATATGTTGAGGCCGGTCGTGGCGCAGCGGCACGAGGTGTGACTGCAAAACCGACTGGTTGTGGATTCGATCCCCACTCGAGGAGATGAAATATTTACTTAAATTTATATTTCCATTTCTTTGCTCTGGTGTCGAGGTTAAGCGCGGCGTTGAGTTCTGCCACTCAATACGCAATGCCTCCAGAATTCGGCATAAAGTGCGGGAATGGAGCGTCTTAACACTAGGTTCCCTCTGCCTACCCTGCTGTGTGTGGGATACAGCGTGGAGCTAATTTAATTTTATTTATACCTATATGTATTTTCTACTAATTACTTATAATTGAAATTCTTTTATTTTGTTTCAGTGAACGCAGGCTACATGTACATACCATCGGAAGATCTGGACCATAATTTCATTTTCAAGCAGTTTCAAAGGTGAGTCAAATTATATTATAGGCTGAGGCCGTCGTCGGCGCGTAGCGACTGACTATAAAGCGAGCATCTGTCTGTAAACACGACGATTGTAGATTCGAATTCCACTCAGGGAAGTAGATTTTTTTAATTTCCTTGCTTTGATAACTTAACATTAGGTGCCTTCTGCCTATAGTGTTATTATACGCGGGATACAAGAACAAAAAAAATGATGACCAGTCCTTATGAAACTTACAATTTGAAAATTTAAACAATAATAATAATAATAAAATATTTACTGCCATGAAATACTTAGACAATTTTAGAACAACAGAACATTATTACAGCTGATATTATGGCAAAAGGTGTAACTCAGCTAATGATGCTTGAGTTTCGAAAAATGAAAAAGGACAACAAACTCTCCATTTTGCTCTTAAAAAAATCCCACATTCAAAATTATTTACACTTTTTATTGACAAAAACAAAAAAATAATAACAATAAAAGAGATAAAGATAACATAGTAAACGTTTTATTTATATGTAATAGATTAGTTAGTTATATCCAATGTACTATCCTAGACAGAGGGCGTTGATTGTGGGTTCAATTTTTAAAGCACTGGTCAAATACCACTTTTAAAATCTGATAAATTTTATTTTACTTTATTAACAACGTCCATTAAAACTGGAATCGAGTAAATAAGTAGCTTTTAGTCGAGTCGAAAATATTTAAACAAATAAAAAAAGGACAATCAAAACGAGAGAGAGTCGCAGTAACGTCGGACAGTGACATAAAAAGACGCTTATCAGCTGTTTCAGTGGATGCTCGTGTTTTTATTGGCTTTAAACTTTTATGTCATTGACTGTTTTGTATAAGGCTGTGGGTACAAACGTAAAATATATGTTGTGTTATTCTCATAACGTGGCGCAGAGGCACAAAGTGTGACTGTAACGCGAGGGGTTGTGGGTTCGATCCCCACTCGAGGAAATGAAATATTTATTTTAATTTATATATCCATTTCTTCGCTCTGGTGTCGAGGCACGCAATGCCTCCAGAATTCGGCTGAAAGTGGGGCACGGAGTGTCTTAACACTAAGTTCTCTCTGCCTACCCTGCGGTTTAATTTAATTATTTTTTTTTTATAAGGAGGTATGTAATGGAGGTAGAATGTTCTTTTAATTATATGTGTTATTAATAATTATCATATTAACTAATTACTTAGAGGCCGCCGTAGTGATGTTATGAGGTAGATTCCCACTTGGGGATTGATATATATAGTATTTTTATTTTCTTGCTCTGGCAACGTGGTAAACCGTGGTGAGTAGCGCCACTCAACACGCAATACTTTAAAAGTTCGGGAGAGTGGGGAACGGAGTGTCTTAGCACTAAGTTTCCTTTGCTTACCCTGCTATATGATGGATACGGCGTGAAGACAAAAAAAATACTTAGTAGGTAAATAGAACCTTGTAGATTATATTGCAATTTTTTTAACGTTCCATCACAAAATGTCAAAATTAATTGAACCAAATTAGTAAAACGAAAATATTTTAAATTATACTATACCCCCAATACGAATTCTAACCTGTAATCTCTACAAAAAAAACAGCTTCTCGCTATATTCCGTTCCTACTATACCGCCGAATTCTCAGGTGTTATAGGTCATTTTAAAACATTAAATAAAAAAAATAAAAAAATCAACTTCACACTGTGTCCACACACAAAAGGGTAGGCAGAAGGAACCTAGTGCTAAGACACTCCGTTCCCCAATTATATAAAATACAACCACAAACTCTACAATTATATAAAAAACAATTATATGATCACTCTCCACTCGAGGAGATGAAATATTTATTTACATTTATATTTCCAATTCTTCGCTGTGGTGACGAGGCAATTGCGGCGGCGGCGGCGTTGGGTTCCGCCACTCAACATGCAATTCCTCCAGAACTTGGCGAAAAGTGGGGAACGGAGTGTCTTAACACTAGGTTCACTCTGCCTACCCTGTTGTATGCGGGATACAGCGTGAAGCTGATTTAATTTTTTTGATTTAATATGATCATAATGAAACGTATTGTGTTAGAAGCCTTCAAATTTTACGATTTAACTGTGCCAGAGTAACAACAGAAGTAAGGGACGTTTTATTGTCTTCTGGGTATTGAAGATAGGATTGAGCGCTGTGTTCCCTATTAATAACTTCATTACAATGGTATTATGTGGTACAACGGTATTGGTTTACAAACGGTGATTTATGGGCTATATGTTCATTTTGGGTCGGGATTTCAAGAGCAGTGTGAGAAAGAAAGACCCTACGATAGATGGCGACCCGAAAATCCTAGGCAAAAAAAATGGCCGTTTTTGTCTTCAACTGCAGCAGGGTTTTTGTGTAAAGAAATAATAAATTTAATAAAATATAAAGGAAATCAATAATAGTTTAAAAAAACACGCTTTTGTAAAAAATATTACGATAAAGCAAAAGTGAAACACATTTGTTTATTTATATTTTTTTTTAAATAACTTCTTAAATAATTTATTTATTTATTTTTTATTTATTTATCAAATAAATTAAAGTATTGCAATGTAAAAAAGCTATATACTATACTATATTTATATACTATAATTATATTTCACTTTTTACTTTATTTTTTCACAAAAGCGTGTTGTGTTAAATTTTTTTTAACTATTAGAATATATTTATTTATTATTTTTTTGTTGGATATTTAATAAAAACATGTTTTTAGTCTTTTTAACTATTATTAATTATATAAATTGTAATACCCGTTGACTTACAATACGAAAATTGGTACGGAACTCGGTGGGCGAGTCCCACTCGCACTTGACTGTTTTTTTTCATATTATTCTATTGTACTGAAAAAATTAAAATTAATCCGACGTTTCAAAGTCAGTCAAAATTAGGTAAAAAAAATTCAAGGAAACATTTTAAATTTTCCCGCTCTGATAAGGCAAAACATAGCGCTTTAGTTTCGCGAATGGAAATATAGATGGCGTTGAAGGAAGTTAGATCGCGCTATCGTTACGTTCAAGTCGAATGTATATAATTCGGAATTTTCGAAAATCAAGTTAACTCTGTCTACCCAGACTTAGAGTGGGAAACGAAGTGTTTTTAATTTTTGAGGTTACAGCATTATTATATATGCTGTAACATATAAATAAGTATGATTATTTAGTATAATGTGAAATTTAACATTACTTGATAGGTAATTACTATAGAAAAATATTGTTAAAGTTTCATCTCCTCGTTATGGTACAAAGCGCGGCGTTGAGTTACGCCACCGTACATACATGATACATAATAGTGTTGCCAAATTATCGATAGTTTCGCGATCGATAGTTTTAATCTAAAAAAGCCTATACGATCGATACAACAATCGATAGTATCGATCTTATCGATACTATCGATTCTATCGATAGTTTAGAAGAATACAGTACAATCGGCTAAGTGCAATACTATCGATACTATCTGTAGTATCGTATCTCCTAATCGGAAATTAATCAATACAATCGATAGTATCGATACTATTAAATGTCTAGGATACAATAGTATCGATAAAATCTATAGTATCGATACCATCGATTATTTTGCACTATCGATTATATGCTAATTTACGATAGTATTGAGTATGATTCTTAAGCTTAATTACAAGATGAAATGAAAAGAACAAAAT
>JAATLQ010034921.1:0-25520 GCA_013421005.1 Heliconius erato x Heliconius himera | reverse complement strand
GGCAGTCCATGAGGATTTCCCCCCGTAAAAAAAAAAAAAAAAAGGGTGAAATCTTTGAGCTCAATTTTGAAGTAGATATCTTCAACCGATTGAGCTGAAATTTTGTATACAAGTTTGGTTTGGACGATAAGGTATGACTTCATTCTAAATCCAATATGGCGGACCATCCAAGATGGCGGAATAGTTATATTAAATACACTTCTATAATATGGGTATCAAATGAAAGGCTCGTTGAGACCAAATCAAAACATGGTGTAACGTCATTGTAAATCCAATATGGCGGACCATCCAAAATAACAGCATAGTTATTTTTGATGCAGTTGTACAATATGGGTATCAAATGAAAGGTTTTACGCTACACCATGTTTTGACTTGGTTTCGTTGAGACCAAGTCAAAACATGGTGTAACGTCATTCTAAATCCAATATGGCGGACCATCCAAAATAACAGAATAGTTATTTTTGATGCAGTTGTACAATATGGGTATCAAATGAAAGGCTCGTTGAGACCAAATCAAAACATGGTGTAGCGTCATTCTAAATCCAATATGGCGGACCATCCAAAATAACAGAATAGTTATTTTTGATGCAGTTGTACAATATGGATAACAAATGAAAGGGCTCGTTGACAGCAACTCGGAAAATAATCAGACGTCATTCTAAATTGAATATGGCGGAACATCTAAGATGGCGGAATAGTTATTATTTTTGCACTTCTGCAATATTATATCAAATGGAAGGGCTTGCCGAGAATAATTAGAAAAATAATGTGACATGACTCTAAATCTAATATATTATACCTGTGTGTGCTCTCATATAATGAAAGGGTTCGCTGAGAATAAAAATCCACTTTTTTAACATCGATTCCCATGCCATGCCTATAATATCGATTGATCAAATGCAATTGGCAACACACTCGCGTCATCAACATTGGTCTTCATCGGTCTAGGGACAACTATACAACTTCAAAGGCTGGCAACGCACCTGTAGCTCCTCTGGTGTTGCATGGGGTCGTGGGCGGCGGTAATCACTTACCATCAGGTGACCCGTACCCAATCCGTATTTTTCCATAAAAAAAATCAAACCCGGAGCTGTGTTTCGTCGAGCACACGTAAGACCTGAAGCTGAAATAAGTGACGCATTCTTCCAAGCACCCAAGGCAAGGTGAGGCCGTGCCGAGGACAAAGTGGCAGCGGGGTGTAATATAATGTCATGAATCATCCCAGGACCCCTGGGCGATTTCTGTTCCTCTTACCTTTCTAAACGGAACTCCAGGAGGGTCGACGAATTTTTCTTCGGTACTTGTGGGACCAAAATGGTAAAAATAAAAATATCAAAACAAAAGAAGGGAAGGCTGGAGAAAAAGAAATAAAAACGGTAAATCGCGCGGCAAGCTTTTGTGATCATATAAATTGTGTATAATGAGGTTATAAGTCGATAGTTAAAATTTCAAAGAAAAATTTTATTTTCTCCTTTTTAGAGCGTTTAAATTAAAGCTTTTTCTAAAAAAGGTTTTTTGCTATAAATTTATTAATTTTCGTTTAATATATGTATATCCAAAACCGCCTAAAATTGCAAAAACATAAAACAAAATTTTCATTTAATCATGTTTCATCGATAAGTTATTTCTTGCAAATTAAAATCCCTTTAAAGTTACCAGCAATAAAAATGAAAAGGGAAATTTTGAATGGAATTAAGTGAATTTTTCGGCGGTATAGGCGACGGCGTCTGAATACGCAATGGCGGGCTATTGTAAAACGGAATCGTTTATTTTTACCGTCTGAAACGTGATTTCTTTGGAAAATAATAAAGAATTTTCGATGTCATGTTTGAAAAATCTCTAATACCCTTAAGTAATAAAGCTTTGTAAAATATGTAATAAGATAATGTTTAAAAAATGTGACTGCTATCTATATTAATATAATAAAGCGGAAGAGTTTGTTTGTTTGCTTAAACGCTAAGATCTCTGGATCTACTGGTTGGATTTACTTTGTTTTTGTTTTGTATGAAAGCTGGATTCTTCAGAAGTGCTATAGGCTATATAACATTACATTACACATATATTCTAAATATATTAAAATACTTTCTAATTTGACATGCAATTTATCCTTCCATGTTAATAACAACCGACCGTTGCTAAGCAATGGCTTACAAAATTTGTTGTTTTAAGAAAACGTCACCCAAAATGAACTTGCTTGCTTGATATTCATCCTTATGAACATAAATAGAATATTCACTTTTAGCATTTATCTAGATTGAAATTATAGTGTACATTTTAATAAACAATTAAGGAGATGTCACTGATTCGAAATGATCTAGCCTTCGTGCGGCATAGTATAACCGACGCGAATAGGCAGAAATTTTCATACATTTACGAAAAATTGTTAATTTTTATGTAATTATTTGCTGTTTATAATTAATTTAAACTACACTTTGATTCTCTTCTTCTTTTCTTGGCGTGGTGTAAAGTTTTATTTAATGTTTATCTATACTATTGAAAATACATTTATATTGAAAACTTACGATCGAAAATTATTTTATCAACCAAGATAATTTTCGGCTTTTATCTATACTAATATAATAAAGTGGAAGAGTTTGTTTGTTTAAACGTTTGTTTGTTAAGATCTCTGGATCTACTGGTCCGATTTACTTATTTTTGGTATTGTTTGAAAGCTACGTTTTTCAGAAGCGCTATAGGCTATGTAATATTATGGTGTACGTATTAGTTAGCCCTAAATAACGAAATAACTATAATAATGAACGCCATCGAATTGCTTTAAGCGCGTATGCTGCAAATATAGTAAAATTTATGTCAGTACACTGTGTGGAAGAAATGTTCTATTTTATTAGTTCTAAAAAAAAATAATATCTATCTCTTATAAATGAGTCACAATAACATAATTTGTGATAAAAAAATAATTGAAAATTGCGAGGTGATTTCAACGTTTTTTATTTGATAAAGATATCGAAACTTACGAGCGAAAGTTATTCCATCATCAAGGATTTTTTATGAAGAAATGCTTTGTCTTTTATGCATGTAATTTGAACGTATACTTTTTCAGAAAATATAAATTTTAAATAATATATGTAGTGCCATGTAGTGCTTGCAGTTATTCAAAATTATTGAATGCATAAATTATATTAATTATATAATTTATATTGATTATCTTATGGAAAATGTAGGATAATTAAACAATTATAAGTGGTATGCGAGCGAAGCCGCGAATGGGCCGCTAGTTTTATTAATAAGTCTGAACAGATTTTCTTTATTATATAGCTATGTCTGAAAAAATTTTTCTATGATATATGATGTAAACGAAGATTTTATCAAAAATTTAAGTATATTAATATTGTAGGCTAAAACATTTGTTTGAATGTGCCAATCTCAAAAACTACTAATTTGAATACTTCCTGTGGACTTGCAGTACGACATTTGACAAGATGTAAGAGGTTATAATACGAAAAAATTTTAGTATAAGTAATAAAAAATTATAGTAAATAATAAAAAAATCTTTGTCCAAAAAAATCTAATATACATAACTATAAAGCTTTGTAAAATATGTAATAAGATAATGTTTATAAAAATATGACTGCTATTCTATTAGTAAATCTAAATAAATTTTCATTTTAACCAGTTTTTATTTTTGTATCGCATGTAATCTACAGTACCCATAACAAATGAAAATCATTCACAATAAACATTATTTCATGCAAACCAATAGATGATATTGTATTGTAGTGGCTTAATAAATATTTATAACGCCGCTGCCGCGTCAAGTCAGAAACGTGCACTCTCGCACATTACCATCTGTTTTCCTCCAGATTTCCTTCATCTTATCCTGTTTAAAGCATATTGTCGGGTTCTTGTATTGAAATATAACAATGGCTCGCCGACAATACCTTGTATACCCCACATTAGGTCCATATCCGGCGTGGCGTATACTTTGTACGTAATATGATAAATTCATATAGTAGAATTTTATACATCTATTTTTGTTAAAAGTCCAGAGTAGTGTTTGAATCTTCTTTTGTATAAGCTGGTAAAGGAAAAGTGAGATTAGATTTTTTGTAATTTAACGTCAGTGAGACAGTATCAGATTGTAAGAAGTGGTTGCGGGTGGAATCCCCATTTGGGATTCGAACCAATTAATTTTAATTTTCCTACCGTAGTGCTAGTTTCTAGGTCATCTGGAATTGGGTAAGGTTTTTGATGAACGAGTGAGTCAGTCACAAGATTTCCCATATTTAAACATGAATACGTCAATAACTGTTTCAGTATAATTATTGAAATTTTATACACTTTATAAGCTAGAGAGAGAGTCTTCATAAATGTGTTATATTTCAGGTATATAGATTAAATAATTCACGGGTTATGAGGAGTTAAAACGTAGCTTGAAATGATTCCTGTAAAATACATATTACGCGTTTCAAACTTTTTAACTTGGCTGGACACGCTAGCGCGTGTCTTGATTTAATTATATGAAAAAATTATATGAAATTATGTAATTATATGAAAAGCTTTATCCATTATATAAAATAAATTTTATATTTTTATATTTTTCTTTAGTAATATATAAAATTGTATATAAAGTATGAAGCTAATCTTCTATCTATAGTATGTAAAGAATACTTTAAAAATGGGCAATATATAATAATAATATTAAACCCTTAGAAGTGCAAAAAACCCAGATACATTTGGTTTTTATTCGCTCCACTCTTCAATTTCTGTCACGGCGCAATAAACACGCGGATGGAGCGGTCGATCGCACGCGCAGATTTCGCCATACGCTTGCGTCCCGAGTATGGGTACCCATACCTATGAATAAACCCATAATAGTCAAAGTGCGGTACTAATTAACAGCGTAAGAGTTTACCATTTTTATTGGATTTGGCGCGTTTAGTGGAATTGATCTCCAAAGTGTTAACGCTGAAACAGAACTTCTGTCTAATCTCTGCAAGGACACTTTGGAAATGGAATTAGACGATCCTTAGCCATCTCCAACTATCAGGCCATTTAAATCCTGATGAGACACCGAGGAGTTCTGAGCAAAGAAGAAGTGGTTTTGCAAGCCGAGAAAAAAGATAAAAAGAAATCAATTCTTAAATTGCAAAGGTGCTCGAAGTTACCAAATACATATGCAGAAAAAGCTGCGGGCGGGACGCCAGTGTTCATATATTCTCAACAAAAAAATCCAACATTAAATAAAGAGTAAAAGACTTTCAATAGTAAATGGCTTGTATTTGGCCTGTTAATTATGACCCTTGAAATGAAATCTCGATACATTTAAATTAAAAGCTTCAAGTTCAGTCGCAAACATCGCTAATTGGCATGACTATGTGATTCTCGTTTCCTAGGAACTGTGTAATTTGTGATTGTTTAACAGCAAGTACAGTCACATACGTGTGTATATTAATTTCTCTTTGTAATGTAATTGTTGTTCTCTTCTAGGGATTCACTCGATGTGAGAAAAGATTTATTTTTGAAGTAAATAAATTAAATCAGCGAGAGAGAACCTGATGTTAAAATACTCCGTTCCTCACTTTCTGCTGAATTATTCGAGGAATTGCGTGTTGAGTGACGGAACGCAACGCCGTGTTTTGTATTGGTGCCAGAGCGAAAAAATGAAAATATTAATAAATAATAATTCATTCTCATGGGTTGGGATCGAACCCACAACCATCTCATTACAGTCACATCCTTGTATCCCCATACTGCGACGACCTTTTTTTCTTTTTCACATATTCAATTGTAATAAACTACAGTTTACTACAGACTACAGTGTTAGTTAACTAAAATTTAAAAAACTTAAATAGCTTCACTCTTTATCCCTAGCGGAGTAATCATGGAGAACAGAGCGCCAAACGCTGCGGTCTCTACATACCTCTTTCGCCTCGTCCACTGTCATCAACCTCTTCATACATGCCCTCCGGGGGGTCCTCATGCTTTTTACGTGACCTTCCTCCAGTATCTTTCATACTGTGTTTTTGAAGGTCATCCGAAGTCTCCCCCTACCTCTCTTATCGAGTTAGTCAATTACTTAGTTAACTACAGAGTACATTGTACTCTGGAAGTAGGAAAAGAAGAGGAAAAGTAGTCTTAAAACCCTACTGTCTCTTCTTTCCCCCTAACTTTCGAGACAGTTTGTTAAGTAGCGTGTCTCAACGCCACGCTTTATCTTGTTATCACAGTGAGGAAATAAAAATATTTTATAGTTTTACTCACACGTGGGAATCAAATCTACAACAGTCGACATTAAAGTTAGATACCGTGCCACGCTGGCCTCAATTATTGTATTTTTGCTTAGTTTAAACTTTTTATATAGTATATGTATATTTGAGGCCACTAGTAACGCAGAGACACAAGCGAATGTCCATAAATGCAACAGATTGTGGGTTCAATTTTAGCTCGAGCAAATGAAATTTTTAATGTTTTCATTTAACCAGGCAAGAGCGCGGCGTTAAATTCTGCTACTCAACACAAAATGCCTATAATTTAGCGTAAAGGGGTATACGCAAGTTTTTGGGGAAAGGAGTGTCGTAACACTAGGTTACCCCTGCCTACCCTGCTGTGTACGGGATACAGCGTGAAGCTGGAGTATCATACTAACTTCCCAAGCTCCCTCTGCCTACCCTACTATGGAGGATACAGTGTGAATTTAAAAGAAGAAAACAAAAGATATTCCAATTACCTAATTTAAAGTTTACGTGGTCAACTACCAAAATATCCAATGGATATTATAGTTTATTATTATGTGTTGCATTACGTTATATCACGATAAAATCTTTATAGTGATGTAATCTAATGCAAGACATAATATTAATAAATTCATCTATTTTAAATTTAAATTTTTATATAGGGTGCTAATTTTTCTTACAGGCGAATGTTATTTTAGAGCTTAGTAAAAATCTGTTTTTAACAAAGCAAATAAGGTTTGATTAATTGACCTTTAAGTTCATTTATCAAGACCACGTCTTTTAACAAGACCAATTAAGATCTCATCGCGATCTATTTTTAGTGAAGTTGGTTCGTCAGAGTGATATAAGACAAAGTTTTCTCTTCGAAATAGACTGAAATTGAAATCTTTGAAAGTTCACTGAGATATTTCGAGTACTGCTCAAGCGGAATGTTGTTTAAATAAACCGAGTCTTGACCATCGTGGCCGAAATCTTTCAGACGGAAATTATGGTAAATATAGAATTTTAAGAAATAATTTTAAGTTTTGTGATATTTTCGTTTATTCTTATACTTTTTTTAGCTGTTTACATTTTCTGCAGTACAGCAATAGACAAGGTAATCAGAAAAAATCTAATATTAAGAGACTCAGTTCTCCATCATCAACTCAATTCTGCGGAAAACCTTCTTACAATTGTATCCCACAAGTAGCAGATCAGGCAGATGAACCTAGTGTTAAGGTACTCCGTTTTAAATATTTAAATATTTAATTTTCTAGAGTGGGAATCGAACCCATAGTACAGTCGTTACAGTCATTTGTACATATAATAGTACATGTACCTAAAATAGGTACATATACAATTATATATACAGATTAGATACTAATCAAGTATTAGTTATATATTGCGAGGTAAACAGAGATATTACCGTAAAGGGTTATAAACAAACAATCAGTCAGACACATCAGAACCGCCCAATAAAAAAAAACTAGAAAAATATTTTTACTTATTTTGATTCAATTAACATAATCGATGCCAGTTAAAAATATATACCTACAGAGTGAGCAACCTGAAAAGAATAATTTTAACAAAAGCTAATTAACTTTTGATGGACACCTCAGAAATTTTCTTTTTAGATCAAAGACGAAATTAATTTTGAAACGAGCGGTGGATTGCCAAATTAAGTAAATGATAACTGACGTTTCCTCACCTTATCTAAAACAATGATAAAAAAATAAAAAATTGTTCGTTTATGATTAATAATTTATTTAATAGGATATTAATTAAAAGTTAAAAGTTATTGATGTCTTCTTATCTTTTCAAAAAAAATCATTCGTATATTTTCTTGGCATTGGCAATGTGAATAGCACAGAAATTTATTTACTATTCTTGTGTTGAAGGGTAGGCAGAGGAAGCCTTGTGTTAAAACACTCCGCTCGTGCGTATGGCGGAACTCTACGCCGCGATTTGCCTTAATACCAGAGCGAAGATATGAAAAAAAATATAATACTTCCTTAGGTGGGAATCGAAGCCACAACCTGTCACATTTACAGTTGCACGTTTGTGCCCTGGCGCCACGACTGGTGGGAAAACATTTTCTTGCTTCTACATTTTAATATATATTTTACATTTTAATATATAATTTGAGGCCAGCCGTGGCGCAGCGGACCCGACTGGTTGCTGGTTCGATTCCCACACGAGAAGACGAAATATTTATTTTTATTTATATTTCCATTGCTTCGCTGTGGTGTCGAGGCAAAGCGCGGCGTTGAGTTCTGCCACTTAACACGCAATGCCTTCAAACTTCGGCAGAAAGTGGGGAACGGAGTGTCTTAACACTAGATTCCCTCCGCCCTCCCCTGCTGTGTGCGGGATACAGCGTGAGGTTGATTTATTTATTTATTCACATTTTAACAAATTTACAGTATTCATTTTCTCACCTTTGTTTGATAGATTACTGATCTAACCACTAAATTTAAAATTTAAAAACCATTTAATCATCTAATAAGCCTTTAAAGGTATTGAACCCGATACCATTACACACATTTAGCCAGAAGTCATTTTTACTATTATATTAAGAAAAACATGTCAAACGCATACAACTGTCGAGCAAATACACAAAATATATGCGCGTGGAGAGTACAGCAATTCCTGTTAGAATCACGACGTCGGTTCTATATAAATTGGCTATTTCAAAGAGTTATGAAACACGAATAAATCACGTGTATGGTGACACAAAAATCGTTATCATATATTAAATGTCCAATGTTTGAATAAATATTTGTTATTTTGTTTAGTTGCAACTATATAAGTCATGGAAAGGTACGTTTGGAATGATTTGTCCCCAATATACTCGCAAAACTTGCGAAATAAGAAAATTGTGTACTTTTAGTATGGAATTATAAATAAAATTTATTTTAAAACATCTTTGTAAGTGATATAACCTTTTTTTTGCAATTTCAAGCTTTTTCAGAGGTATCCGAGTGTTGAGACTCTCCGTTCTGGATTTATGGCCTAATTTTTGAGCACTTTAGTACTGCCATAATGACAAAAAAAATTGACTGTTAAGTAAATAAATTTGTTGTCATTTTTGAAGTTTTTGGCAGGATTACTACATATATTATTATTACTATTAATCTCAGCTACTCATTAAAACTATAAGATTAAAGCCATTTTTTTATGATTATTACGTATTGCGTTTTTTTTTTGTAATATTTTTTGCAATAATTGATCTGAATTATTTCTTAAAATTAATATTGACCCCCTTAGCCTACCTAATTACTCATAATTAACGTAGTTGACACGTTTAAAAAAAAAATACAATATCGAATTGCAACCTACAATAGAAAAAGATTATAAGAATTTACTACAGTTCAGAAATAGCACGAGGTTTCCTTTAAATCAGTTAGTATTTATAATTTAAAATTGTTTTGTAAGAAAGACCTTACGTACTCTACCTGGGTGTATCTTGTCTCTCAATCTTGTTTTTAGTTTTAACAATCTGAGAGTCGACTCAGATATCTAAAGCAATTTGTTTGAACTATAATTTAATAAGTAAGTAAATATTTGTTTATTTTTAGGTTGATTCTTTGTACACTTTAAAGGTTGCCGTAACAAGTTTCCACATTATAAAAGAGGAATAGTAATTATTCTTTGCAACTTCGTAATTGTAAAAATATAGGAATCTTTTTACTGTCATTTGTAAAAGAGTATACCTCATTTATTTAGTTTTGTTTTATTCCTAGCGGGGTAGCCACAGAGAACGGAGGGCCAAGTGCTACAGTCTTCACACTCTACTACGGTCTATCTCTTTCATCTAGTCCACTATCATCGACCTTTTAAACATGCAACAGTATTGATGATATTGGAAGAAGGTCACGTAAAAAGCATGACGACCCTTCGGAGGAAATGTGTGAGAAACTTGATGACAGTGGATGAGGCGAAAGAGATGTACGGTTTCTAATAGTAGGTACCCTACTAAGGGCAAAGCATTCTTCAATTCACGCTAGAACGTGAAGCTTAAAAATCTAGCGCGGTATACATCCCGCTCATAGCAGAGTATCAAGAGACAACCAATGTTAAGACACTTCGTTCCTCATTTCCCGCCAACATTTCGAACATTGCATATTGAGTGGCAAAACTCCACGGTTTGTTTTGTCATCAGACCCGAAAATAGCAATGACTTACATATTAAAAAATATAAACAAAATAAAACCGTAGTACCCTAATACACGAACGACTACTCACTCCTGAATACATATCCATTTGTATATAAAGTTATTTAGACCCGTAAACAGCATAAAGTAATTAAGTACACCACAGAACATGAATCCCGGACCTATATCAACGACGACACCTCACCTATTGTCATAAACTAAACCTACATTACTCAAGTCACAAGCATTCCACGACCAGTGCGTGTTCATTATGACCACATAATTCTACTAACTTCTACTATTCTAAGTCTATTGAAAATCTTTTACCGGATGGATGTTGTATGGCGAAAATTTTTGAAGATTGCTTTGAGTTTATTTGTTTTATTTTTAGCTTTACGCTTTTTCCTGCATATGGGATGTAGGCAGAGAGTTAGTGTTAGGGATGCCCGATGATCATCGATTTTTGGTGAACATCGATGTTAGCAGTTAAAATATCGATGATTTAACATCGATGTTGCATTAACTCAAAACATTGTGACATCGATGTCAGCAGCGCGTACACGTCAAAATTATTACTTTTACAGTCAATTGACAAAAAATATAGGGATATATAAGGTGTTTTTACTCCTTAAATGTTTTAAATCTTCAATTTTGTTTTATTATTGTAGTTGTTAGAGTTCCGTACCTTTTAAGGAAAAAAGGAACCCTTATAAGATCACTTTGTTGTCCGTCCGTCTATCTGTCGGTCTAGAGCCTTTATCTCAAAAATGCATTGTCGACTTTACAGACAGACGCTGCCCTATCCACGACAAAATTTTAGGGACAAAATATTGCGATTAATTAATTTTTAAATTATTGCTGGTAAATTAGATTAATTACATAAGTCTTATACTAATATTATTTTTAAAAATTAAATACGTATCTTTTGAATTATGAATTAGGTTTTTTTTTTTATTTTAATATGCATGCGGCCACTAAAATAAAAATTTAATAAGATATTTATATATATACATTTTAGGGTTAACTATGTTATATTTATAAATATAACATAGTTAACCCTAAAATGTTGCCATTGCAATAACACTGCACTAATTCACTCTTAAGAACGGTAAAAGGGATTCAAAACAACGTTCCTCTTATTAATTAGACTAGATGTTTATTACGTACTTGTCAAAAGCCTAAAAGACCATTGTCGGGCATACGTATCCCTAAATGTTGACGATGTTATTGTAGTGATAACAATAAATCTGGTAGCTTTCAGTATTGTCTAGTAGGGTCCAGACGATTCAACTTAAGAGAAGTGCCTCCTCAGAGTCCTTACATTTTATTTGTTTGGTTATACAAAATAATATTGAATTATATATGTAAATCCAGCTCATTTTACTGATATATTACATATTTGTATAAGTGCACATATGTCATACAAATACATATGTGTTCTTAATTATTTTGAAGTTACTGCGTGTTGGTTAGAACATAACTATGCAATTTTATAAGCAAACTGAGCAATTTATACATATAATCATTCTAGAGTAGAAATTATATTCCCAAAAATCTCGTGTAACATTGGACTATTCCAAACTCAACAAAATTATCGTCTCATATTTTGTTTAATTTACCTAAGTTTTGATGACTACCTTAAATTTTAGATTCCATTATTACCCCACTAAAATTATTATAAAATATAAAGGAATAATTAAACTAAAGATATTAATCAAAAAAGTCTTTTAAAAACACTAAAACATTTTTCTTTCAAAATAGGCTCAAAGCAAACATCTATAGAAACTTTTGTACTTGAAGCCATTGTAAAAACAATGAAATTACTTCCACAGCTCCTCTATCAAAGGGTCCAATGAAAGCGCCAATTTACAGCAATTATTTCGGGACACGGGAAACTGATTATAGACAACACTCGTTTTTGCTTAATTATTACGTAATTAGAATGCCACTCCGTCCTAATTGCAGAAAAACGGCGAGCTAACCCTTCTCCAAGTGACTGCCGACCGGCTAGGCTTGTTGAATCGGTTTTGTTTTTTATTGAGTTTACACAGTTTTATGTAGACAGATGAGGCCACCGTGGCTCAGAGGTACAATCGTTTATATTTAATATTTTTATTTCCTCGCTTTGATAACCACTACTCAATACCGAATGCCTCAAGAATTCGTCGGTAGATGGGCAACGGAAATTTCTTAATGGGAAATGTAAGTATCTTAACATTAGGTTCCCAGGATCCCTCTGCCTACCCTGCTATGTGCAGGATACAGTGTGAAGCTAAAAAAAAAAGATAAGTACTTCATATGAAGAATATAAAGATGTACCAAAATATTTATGAATGCAATACTTGGTACATATATAAAAAAAACCGGACAAGTGCGAGTCAGGCTCGCCCACAATTGAGCCTCCTCTAAAATACAGCCTTTAATACCAAATTTTCCCCCTTTCATTAATATTATTTTTTATGATTTAATAATATAACCATAAATATATAGTTTTCAGATTTTCTCCTAAACTAGTTCGTTCATAATTCTTGTTCAACTGGAAGTACCCTATGAGTTTTGATCTCCTTCATAATTAATTATTTTAATTTTTCATTTTCTCAAAAAGGCGTTTCTTATTATTGCTATTTCGTTATTTAAGGCTAACCATGACTTACACCGTATGTTGTAACGTATTGTTTATAATCCATAACACTTCTGAAGAATGCAGCTTTCATACAAAACGAAAACAAAATAAATCGGACCGGAGATCTTAGCGTTTAAACAAACAAACAAACAAACTCTTCCGCTTTATTATATTAGTATAGATGAAGGTATACATTCCACTAAGAGTTAAAGAAACAATCATCATGTCTAGAATTTTTCCATCGCCATGCCACAATTGCGCAATTTTGTAATTGCTTTACAGAGATCACTCAGCCTGCATGCAAGTAGGAGCTGGCATGGCTTGACATCCAATCGGGTGTTAAACAAAAATGCGCCATGTCTGCAGAATTAAGTGACACGTAGTAAGAGTAGATGACTTAAGTATAAATTGCCGAGTATAAACGCAGATGATGCAAAGCTCATCGTATAATCAGAATGCGAATTGCAGGCATTACACACCACTCTGAAAGAAGAATGTGAAAATAATGATCTAAGCCTGAATACCATTAAGACAAAGGTTCTAAGTAAAGTATTTATATGAAGTGAAGAAATCAGTGTAGATAACAAGATATTAGAACAAGTGAATGAAGTGCTATATTTGGGAAGTATGTTCAGTAGAGATGGAAGATACGAGAAGGATGCGGGAAAGCGTATTGCTCGTTTTGCTGTGCATAATGCACTGTTGCTGCCAAAATGTGGGTATTACAGAAGAAGAATGAAAGAAAGATGAATGCTATGGAGATTCTATCTGTTCATAGAATATGCTATTTCAGCTTAGCTGATTGAATCCGCAATCCGCGAAGAGATACACAAAATTACAGGTACTAGCGAGGATGTCACGGTGAGAATGAAGAAGAAGGTACTCTGCTGGTTTGGACACGTCGAACGAATGAGTAATGAGAGAATGGTAAGAAATATTTATGACGGACAAGTAAGCGGTTAGAGAGGTAACATTGCATTACATTTTCATACAAAATGCGGCAAAACCGATATACAGAAGCTTGATTTTTTCTTCCCTTTGAGGAACCATAGACGGGAATATTTGACATTTATTTCAGCTATCCTGACACACTGACATGCAATAAAGTGATCCTATAAACGGCACCTTTATACTACTTATATTTTTACCTTTAGAGATACACAACTCAAAAAGCCTCTTTAATTTGTACACATTTCTTGCCATTGTACTTGTACAATTTACCAGTCATGGAGCAGCATAAAGGTTACGTTTTATTCCGGAATACCTGTAGAATGGGGATTTACGCATGAAAAACAAAATACACCGCCTACCCAGACTGAAGTTTAAAAATTTAACTTTTTTATTTTATTTTTTCTAGAAAAATAAACCTTTTTGTATTTTCTCGAAAAACAAATAAATTCCTAAAAAATATTGAATTCACGATTTATAGAGAACGTAACTTAATTTTTTTTTCTAAATACACAATAATTTCTAATAAACAATTTATACATAAAATTTCGTATAAATAAAGCGTGCAAAGGCGCGGAGGACTGCTAGTAATAAATATTTTCCTTCACCTTTCAACTTTATTTTGTTTAAAAGGAAATCTGTCATAAAAATTAAAGTTGTACAACCGTTGTTACACACAGCATCCTCCTCACAAAGGACCCTCACTCCCGTAGCATTTGTAACGTTAAAGATAAATTAAAATTCCTTTCTAACAAACTGGTAGAGATATTGCTTTTTGAAATCATATTTTCTCTTTAACAAATAATTTTCTTGTCCTGAGTGAATTACATAGATGTGAGATGAACTGTTTTAGATACACAAATTAAATGTATAATATTTGAGTATTGTTCCGTCATTGTGCATTGGAACATCTGTTGGCTGTAAATGCAATGGTTGTGGGTTTAATCCGCATTCGGGAATAGTACGGTAGTAGGTTAAATATTTTTTGTTTCCCCGCTCTGCTAGACAAGGTGTGGCTTCGTATTGTCTCATTCAACCCGCAGCGTTTGGAAAAATGGATGGAAGGTGGGACAATAAATTGTCTTGCTTTTGCCCACCTCGCTAAAAATAATAATTCTATGTGAGAAACAGATGGAACATAAATATTTTAGTGTTAAAATAAGAGGTTGCAGCTTAAATATTTAGGTATATATGATAAGGAGGCCAGTCGTGGCGCAGCAGCACGAGGTGTGACTGTAAAACCGACTGGTTGTGGGTTCAATCCCCACTCGAGGAGATGAAATATTTACTTAAATTTATATTTCCATTTCTTCGCTCTGGTGTTGAGGTTAAGCGCGGCGTTGAGTTCTGCCACCCAACACGCAATGCCTTCAGAATTCGGCATAAAGTGAGGAACGGAGTATCTTAACACTAGGTTCCTTCCGCCTACCCTGCTGTGAGCGGGATACAGCGTGAAGCTAATATAATTTTATTTAATTTTATGATAAATAAATGGAGATTAGCAACACATACAGGATACACAAGACCGTAATGACGCAAGAGCACAAGCATGTGACTGTAAGCCCGATGTTCGTGGGTTGGATTCCCACTCAAGGAAATGAAATATTTTATATTTTCTTGACTTCGGTCTAGTAACTCTTTAGTACTCATCACATAATGCCTCGAGAATTCAGCGATAAGTGGGCAACGGAAGTGTTTTAATAGACAACGGAGTGTCTTAACACTAGGTTCCCAAGTTATCTCTGTGTTGTGTGCAAAATACAGCGTAAAGCTAATGTAATGTTTAGAAAAAAAAAAAATATTTAAAGATACATCCATTATCACTGAGAATTACAGATTAAAAAAACTGAAATTTGAAATAAAATATATTTAAATATTAATAAAAAAAGATGTGATGATGAAACTCAACCTCAATCAGTAATCTAAATAACCTGCAAGATTTAACATCAATACAAACACACATAATATATCCACATATTTAATTTCCAAAAATAACTAAAAAACTATTAATAGAACATGTTTTTTAGTTTTGACCATATTTATATAGCAACTCTGTAACAACAAAAACCTTAATATTAGATGTTAAAGTTTAACAGCAATTACTGACAAAAATGCTGAAGTGGTCTCAACAGATAGTTAATGAAGTTGTCAAAGGAATTTCTTTCCTTTAATTACAGAGAAGACTACGATACAAATTAGCTTGTAGGTACGTTGAGGGACGATTTAACTTTTAAAGTTTCGACAGGAAATAGTTATTGGAATGTTTTTACTTGTTTATTGAATGTTGACTGTATTCTATATTATTTTCTGTTATTATGTAATTATTTTTAATATATTGTTTAAGGCCAGTCGTGGCGCAGCCGCACAAAGTGTGAGTGTAAATCCTACTGATTGTAGGTTCGATCCCCACTCGAGGAGATGAAATATTTACTTAAATTTATATTTCCATTTCTTCGCTCTGGTGTCGAAGCTGAGTGCGGCGTTGAGTTCTGCCACTCAACACTCAATGCCTCCAGAATTCGGCAGAAAGTGGGGAACGGAGTGTCTTAAAATTAGGTTCCCTCTGCCTACCCTGCTCTGTGCGGGATACAGCGTGAAGCTGATTTGGTTTTATGTAATTATTTTTAATACATAGTTTTGTTAAGTCACAAGTACCAAAAAATGAAGCATGTAACTTCTTATTTTGAATAAAATTATTTGAATTTGAATTTGAAAATTTGACATAATTTTTGCACCCACAAATTTAATATAAATTATACTGTATTTTATTATCTGTGGTATTATCTGTGTGTTTATAAATGTCACACTTTACCGTTATTGAGTGACAGATTGGGCGCTGGGGATCTAGAATAAGACTGTAAACGACACGTTGTGGGTTCGATTTTTATTCGAGAAAATAAAATATTTCATATTTAAATTCTTTTCGTTTTAAAAAAAGGCAAAATGCTGCTACTCAACAAGTAATCCCTCCAGAATTAGTCGTAAAGTGGGGAGTAAAAACGAAGTGTTTTAACACAAGGTTCCCAGTTGTCCTCTGTCTACCCAGCTATGTGTGGGATACAGAGTGAAGCTAAAAGTATTTATACTGAACTATGCGACAACACTTAGATTTAGTGTATAGTTTCATTGAGGAATGTAGGTAAGCAATAGGAGAGGTTTTCTTGAAATTTCCACGGACACGGAAAAACGGAGGAAAGTATTCCTCATTTCCGTTTTTCCAGTTAACTCTAATGAAATTGCGGGGTATATCTAAGAAATTAAACAGTGAAGCTTTAATGTTACTAAATAGATATAGTTACATAAATTAGTTACTTAATAAAGTCCACGATGAAGTCGAAAAGGACTACTAGCTTTTACGTTTTTTTGAGATTATTCGAGTAATTTTCTTGCAAAAAAAATGTATATACATACATACTTAGGAATTTTTTTTAATGTCTAAAATGTAATTTCTATTATTGGTTTTGCAAATAAAGTTATAAATAAATTCGAAAATTTACTAGAGTATCTATCCATTTTCATTAGGTTAATTGTTAAACAGGTTATTTTCATTCCGTTTAAAATATTTCACAAATTTTCTTGTTTCACACAAAACCTTTCGTAGTAATCTTTTCACCGATTCGGAGCATTATTGACAGTTAATTCTGAGTGACAGTAAGCAGAGCGTCAGACTTGACCAGACTTGAATAATCACGACTGGCTGTTTCGAAATATATATATTTTTAGCTTTTGACTTTTAATTATTTTTTTATTTCTATCTAGTGGTTTTTTTTTGTGGTTTTCTTCAATATTAATTCTTATCTTTATTCCTGTTTATTGGGTGCAAAAAATCATACTGAAACATCCAACAGATAGTTTTTGACTGTCAACCAATTCAGTGTAAAATATTTTAAAATAATCATCTTCACGCTCTATCCCGCACACAGTAGGATAGGCACAGGGAATCTAGTGTTAAGACACTCCGTTACCCACTTTCCGCTAAGTTCTGGAGGCATTGCGTGTTGAGTGACGAAACTCAACTCCGCGCTTTGCCTCGACACCAAAGGGAAGAAATGAAAATATAAAAATAAATAAATATGCTAGTACAAAATTTTCACATAGACCATTCTGAAATTTAAAGTAAAAGCAGCAGCAGCATTACAAATGTTATCCACCAACATTATTTAAGAATTCAAAATTATCTCCATTCTGAAGACAAAACGTCGATTCAGAAACGAAAGACAATATTTAAAGTGTGAATTTTCCTTAAGCCTCAAGAATAAGAAGGAATTGTCTTAATGGAGAACGGAGTATTTTAACACTAGGCTCCCAAGTTATTTCTGTCTATGTGCAGGATACAGCGTAAAGCTAATGTAATATTTAAAGGTACATCTATTATTACTGAGAATTACTACAGATTTTAAAAAGCTGAAACCTTCGCTGGGCAAAATTTATTCATATCCAAATGGATTACAAAGCAAATAAAATATATTTAAATATTAATTAGAAAGATGTTTAAAATTCGACCTCAATCATTTATACAATTAACCTGTCAGATTTAATATTAATACACACATACATAATAGATATTTCATTTCCAAAAATAAGTAAAAGCTTTTTAATATTTTTTAAAGTGTTAATCTAAACTTAGGAAAGAAAAATACTTATTTAGAAAACCGACCAGGTCGGTCGGACCTAGAGTTGAAGTTTCCAGGAGGCGCAGGTTCGAGTCTCGCTACGTTCAAATTTTTATACATTTTCTAAATAAGTATAAATAAATACTATTAGTCGGAAATATTTTATAGTTTTGACCACAATACACAACAACAAAGACTATTTTATAATTTCCAGTAACTACTTTAATGTTAGATGTTAAAGTTTAACAGCAATTACTGACAAAAATGCTAAAGTGGTCTCCACAGATAGTTAATGAAGTTATCAAAGGAATTTCTTTCCTTTAATTACAGGGAAGACTACGACACAAATTAGCTTGTAGGTACGTTGAGGGACAATTTAACTTTTAAAGTTTCGACAGGAAATAGTTATTGGAAGGTTTTTAGTTGTTTACTGAATGTTGACTGAATTCTATATTACCTTCCGTTATATAGACTTTGTTGACTGTATTCTATATTACGTTCCGTTATATTAGAGTGTGACTGTAAAATCGAATGGTTGTGGGTTCGATCGCCACTCGAGGAGAAAAAATATTTACTTACATTTATATTTTAATTTTTTTCGCTCTGGTGTCGAGGACAAGCGCGGCGTTGAGTTCTGCCACTCAACACGCAATGCCTCCATAATTCGGCGGAAAGTGGGGAACGGAATGTCTTTCCACTACGTTCCCTCTGCCTACCCTGCAGTGTGCGGGATACAGCGTGAAGCTGATAAAAAAATATATATGTGGTTTATCTCAATTTTTTTTTCATTAAAACAAAGAAGTCAGTAATTAGTAGACATTAGGTTATGTGTGGCCTCGTATTTGTCTCTCAAATTTATTATTTACATAACATTTACGATAGATTTACCAACAGTAGGTATATGTATAAATACTGATTCGTTCTACTTACGAGGATTACGTGAACAGAAATGAAAGAGCTTTGGAAAAGATGTCGTTTAATAAGAATGGTAAATAAATTGTTTTCGTAAAATTTCCTATAATTACTTTTCTACAAAAAAAAATTAATTCGAATCACCAAATATAATTTTTATTTGTACAGTAGATATGTATGAACACAAAGACAAATTTAATTTTACTTTTAGGGTTCTGTACCTCAGAAGGAACCCTTATAAGATTACTTTTTTGCCCGTCTATCCGTCTGTCAAGACGCATTGAGATCGCCTGGAGGTCTTCCTACGGGAAAAAAATTAACAATTACCAGTTATATAATCAATTTACATATATAGATTAGTATATCTATAACACCGTTGTCGGTATCGAATCAATAAATAAAATAGATGGTCGTGGGTTCGATTCCCACTCTAAGAAATGAGTTATTATTTATTAATATTTTTATTTCTTCGCCCTGGCAACCGAGGCAAAAGCTTGGCTTTGAGTTCCGCCACTCAACAAACAGTGCTTCAAAAATTCGATAAAAAGTGGGAAACGGAGTGTTTTAACACTTGGTTCCTCTACCCTGCTATACGATACAAATATAACGTAAAGCTAAAACAGTAGTCAACAAAACATGTAAACATAAACGTAACACCACAAATAATCAAATATTGTACACACAACCGCAAATTTGATTCACGAGTAAAATCATAGCTTTAGTAATTAATAACTGTTTAATTTCAAACTATTTATTATTATCGATGAAATCAATTTAACTCATCACAAATCGATTAATTTGACACAATTATAACATATTTCGTTTTGTATATTGTTAATGTAATGGCGGTAGAATGCAATTCACATATTTTTTGCACCCACAAATTTAATATGGCCAATTTATACTATATTTATTTATCTATGTATAAACTTTGTCACACTTTACCGTTATTAAGTGAGTGACAGATTGGGCGCTGGGGATCTACAATAAGACTGTAAACGACACGTTGTGGGTTCGATTTTTATTCGAGAAAATAAAATATATAATATTTTAATTATTTTCGTTTTAAAAAAAAGGCAAAATGCTGCTACTCAACAAGTAATCCCTCCAGAATTAGGCGTAAAGTGGGGAGTGAAAACAGAGTGTCTTAATACTAGGTTCCCAGTTTCCCTCTGTCTACCCAGCTATGTGTGGGATACAGAGTGAAGCTAAAAGTATTTATACTGAATTATGCGGCAACACTTAGATTTGTTAGGAATGTAGGAAAGCAATAGGAGAGGTTTTCCTGAAATTTCCACGGACACGGGAAAAACGGAGGAAAGTATTCCTCATTTCTCCCGTTTTTCCAGTTAACTCTAATGAAATTGCGGGGTATATCTAAGAAATTAAACAGTGAAGCTTTAATGTTACTAAATAGATATATTTACATAAATTAGTAACTTAATAAAGTCCACGATGAAGTCGAAAAGGACTACTAGCTTTTACGTTTTTTTTGAGATTATTCGAGTAATTTTCTTGCAAAAAAAATGTATATACATACATACTTTGGAATTTTTTTTAATGTCTAAAATGTAATTTCTATTAATGGTTTTGCAAATAAAGTTACAAATAAATTCGAAAATTTACGAGACTATCAATCCATTTTCTTATTTTCATTCCGTTTAAAATATTTCACAAATTTTCTTGTTTCACATAAAACCTTTTGTAGTAATCTTGTCACCGATTCGGAGCACTATTGACACTTAATACTGAGTGACAGTAAGCAGAGCGTCAGACTTGACCAGACTTGAATAATCACGACTGGCTGTTTCAAAATATATATATTTTTAGCTTTTGACTTTTAATTATTTTTTTATTTCTATCTAGTGTTTTTTTTTTTGTGGTTTTCTTCAATACTAATTCTTATCTTTATTCCTGTTTATTGGGTGCAAAAAATCATACTGAAACATCCAACAGACGGTTTTTGACTCTCAACCAATTCAGTGTAAAATATTTTAAAATAATCATCTTCACGCTCTATCCCGTACACAGAAGGGTAGGCAGGGGGAATCTAGTGTTAAGACACTCCGTTACCCACTTTCCGCTAAGTTCTGGAGGCATTGCGTGTTGAGTGACGAAACTCAACTCCGCGCTTTGCCTCGACACCAAAGGGAAGAAATGAAAATATAAATATAAATAAATATGCTAGTACAAAATTTTCACATAGATCATTCTGAAATTTAAAGTAAAAGCAGCAGCAGCATTACAAATGTTATCCACCAACATTATTTAAGAATTCAAAATTGTCTCCATTCTGAAGACGAAACGTCGATTCAGAAACGAAAGACAATATTTAAAGTATGAACTTTCCTTAAGCTTTAACAATAAGAAGGAATTGTCTTAATGGAGAACGGAGTATTTTAACACTAGGCTCCCAAGTTATTTCTGTCTATGTGCAGGATACAGCGTAAAGCTAATGTAATATTTAAAGGTACATCTATTATTACTGAGAATTACTACAGATTTTAAAAAGCTGAAACCTTCGCTGGGCAAAATTTATTCATATCCAAATGGATTACGGGGCAAATAAAATATATTTAAATATTAATTAGAAAGATGTTTAAAATTCGACCTTAATCATTTATACAATTAACCTGTCAAATTTAATATCAATACAAACATACATAATAGATATTTCATTTCCAAAACTAAGTTAAAAATTTTAATATTTTTTAAAGTGTTAATCTAAACTTAGGAAAGAAAAATACTTATTTAGAAAACCGACCAGGTCAGTCGGACCTAGAGTTGAAGTTTCCAGGAGGCGCGGGTTCGGGTCTCGCTACGTTCAAATTTTTATACGTTTTCTAAATAAGTATAAGTAAATACTATTAATCGGAAATATTTTATAGTTTTGACCACAAAACATAACAACTCTGTAATAACAAAAACTATTTTATAATTTCCACTAACTACCTTAATATTAGATCTTAAAGTTTAACAGCAATTACTGACAAAAATGCTGAAGTGGTCTCAACAGATAGTGAATGAAGTGGTCTAAACAGATAGTGAATGAAGTGGTCAAAGGAATTTCTTTCGTTTAATTACAGAGAAGACTACGATACAAATTAGCTTGTAGGTACGATGAGGGACAATTTAACTTTGAAAGTTTCGACAGGAAATAGTTATTGGAAGGTTTTTTACTTGTTTACTGAATGTTGGCTGTTTTCTATATTATCTTCTGTTATTATGTAATTATGAGTCCGGCCGCGACGCAGAGGCACAAAGTGTGACTGTAAAATCGACTGGTTGTGGGTGCGAACCCCATTCGAGGAAGTGAAATATTTATTTAAATTTATAATTTCATTTCTTCGCTATGGTGTCGAGGCAAAGCGCGTTGAGTTCCGCCACTCAGCACGCAGTGCCTCCAGAATTCGGCGGAAAGTGGGGAATGGAGTGTCTTAAAACTAGGTTCCCTCTGCTTACCCTGCTGTGTGCAGGATATAGCGTGAAGCTGATTAAAAAATAACACGTTTTTTGTTGAGCCACGTCATCTGTAATTGAAAATGAATCGGTGTGCAGATTATTGGACTCTTGTCTATACTTATAATAAATCTGTAGAAAAATCGTTTCTATACATTGAAAATATTTACAAAAAAATAGCCAGGGTGTTAAAGGATAATTAACAGAATCCATTTCCAACATTTTTGGATTTTTTGTCTGTTTGTCTGTTTATCTGTTTGTCTGTTTATGTCAACACGTGTCACGTAAAAAGTACACAATAAATTAAAGCAACTTTTATAAATATAATTACAAATAAATCAAGGTAGGTTTTAGTGTTTATTTCATTGTAATCGCTTCACTCTATCAAAAGATATAAGTATTTAAGTTTTCAAAACATTAATATTTGAGATAGTAAAAAATCGATACAAGTAACGCTATCTAATGACAAAAATAGTAAGTACTAACGAATCTTGATACTCTCTTTCATACACGTAACGCTATTACTAATTGCGATGGGATCCTTAATAGATGGCGCTGTGCATACAAAAATATAGTTTGGAAAGGTTACCGCTACACTCTATCAAAAAATAATGTACTTAAAGTTTTAAAGATATTAATATTTGAAAAAAAAAAGAAACATACGCAATGATATCTATTGACTACACATGATAATGAATGTAACGCATAAAACATATTGTTGAGTTATTATTTGCGTTAATTACGTCATGTAAGTGTAATCTATACTTATAATAAATTTAACATAAACATAGTAGTATTTTTCTAACAATGTTCGAATGGTTACAGTTCAATTGTAAGTCCAATAGATGGCGCTGTGCATAAAACGTCGTTTTCTAAATCACGCTGGCAAGATTCTGGGCAAAACAATGACTTTAGAAACGTTTTTTTTCATATGACTGTTGATAAATTTACATAGGTTACGTTTTTAAAGTACAATTGTTCATAGTACTAACTACAAAGTAAACTAAATTGAATTGTTGGTGAAGATTACCTTCGTAACAGTCTAACTTAATTCGTAATTATGTTAAATAACAGTGATAAAGAATGACTTAATATTCAAAGAAATATTTTAAATAGGTTTTTCAGTCCGTTCGTTCGTTTATGTTATTAATATTTTTTTAAGAAACGTATAAAATATTTAAGTTTTGGAAGCAACCTCTAAAAAATTGTGTCTCAAGAAAAAAATACTCTGACACTGTTTATAAAAATATCCTGCAGTATTATTTCATAACTTACAAGCGACACGTACCAACATTGCACTATTGCACCTGTATGTTGCATGTATGTATGTGCCGTGCCGTGCTATTCTTATAAGAAAACTTTGCTGTTTGTCCGTCTGTCCGTCTGTTAAGACTATTTTGTAAAAGATCGGTTAAAAGTTAGATACCTCAATGTCCAAGTCTATATTCCCTTACGCCCAATATTAATAATCTATCTCCTACGTCAATCTTCGATTGCATACATTTATTCAATCTCTAGATTGGATAGATGTATGGAACAATCGAAGATTGACGCAGGAGATAGATTATTAATATTGGGCGTTAGATCACAAAAAATCTATCTTCTAAATCATCACAATCAAATGACGATGAAATATGAGGGTTTATGCTTCGTTTTTTGTCGCATTTTCTACCATAACTATAAGGTACTTCCCGTTGATATACAATTACGAAATTTGTTAAGAAGTTAAAATTTACGGCACGTATAAAGGAAAATTCCAAAATTATTTTTCAAAAATTGAATACTTATTATATTTGTGTCACAGAAAAGAACCGTTAGGTACAAATTTTAATAGGTACTTAATTTGATACAAAATGACAACTTAATTAGTTATTCTTTTGGTGTATCTCCATTCATGAAACTGGTACAAAACTCTCGGGTCATGAGTACGACTTGAATTTGATAGAAAATGTTGATTATTTTATAGATTATATAAAAGTGCCTAAAAACGTGCTTTCTACGTATATTCTGTATATCAATTATATATTTAACTAATAATATATGTTACTAATTTAAAAATTGTACATGAGCTAGATAAGTTATTTAGCAAATAATATTGTGAGTACTTATCCAAATCAATTAATTATTAGTTAAGGCTGTTTGTAATATCTATATTTCTTAAAAGAGTAATCATGTAATCAAGCAGACAAAGCCGCGAATAAATAATAAAATTATCGTTGTAATATAAAATGCAATTTGTCAAGAACGACGCACGCACACATACACCTATCAAAGGGAAACCGCCGCATACGCCTCATTCCGAAATCGAGCCATAGGTTTTGGCGGCAAAGTTCAAAGTTCTAAAATCTAAAGATTTTAGTAGTATTTTTGTAGTAGTATGTGTTTACGTTATTGGTATCTAAGCGTAACTGCCTCACACGAAATATAGATATGATTAAACATCGTGAAATGAAAAAAAAACCTACGTCTACACTGTTGCTTAAATTCTTTAGGTATGGATTTAAAATATTTTACCTATATGCTATTTCCGTAAAAGGAGCGCTGACGCTTCTCTTCTCTTCTTTGTTAAAGGCCAAAGTTGTGGCTGTAACGCGACTGGTGTGGGTCCGATCCCCACTTGGAGGATTGAATTATAATT
>JAATLQ010034920.1:0-25514 GCA_013421005.1 Heliconius erato x Heliconius himera | reverse complement strand
TTCTGTCTGCGACATAATCTAGTATCTTGAGGAACGCTATCTCTCCCTTCCCTTGTAATGTACGCGTTAAGGGTAGCTTCTGAAACAATAATGGGTAAACAATGCTCACGTTTTATAATTATTATTTTTTTTATATTAGAAAGATTTTTTTCTTTTTAATTTGTTTTTTTTTCTAAGATTTCCAGTGATTTATTTTGTTTTCAGGGAAAGAAGGAAATACTTCTTGGCTTTTCTAGCAAGTGTCGGTGCGTTTATAATTTTGGTATCGACTCAATATCTATCTGTACCCGAATACTATTACAAAAATAAAAGTTTATTATGTTCAAATTTATGTTTCCATTTCTTCGCTCTGGTGTCGAGGTTAAGCGCGGCGGTGAGTACTGCTACTCCACACGCAATGCCTCCAAATTTCGGCGGAAAGTGGGGAATGGAGTGTCTTAACACTAGGTTCCCTCTGCCTACCCTGCTGTGTGCAGGATACAGCGTGAAGCTGAAAAAAAAAGTTTATTACGTTGAACGCGTCAATCTCTAGAACGACTGGTTCGAATTTAAAAAATATTTTTATGTTGAATAGCTGATTTATCGGGGAAGACTATTATTGAAGTAACTCTGACTACACGAGCTACTTCGGCTACGGTAGAACATGTCATGCCTCATATACATCAAACGCCCATTTTTATAAACTGCTCTCAACTCTGAGATCGACCTTGAGTGTGATCTTGAGATGCCGTTTTAATAACCTCAAAGTTGAGAACGATTTATAAATACAGGCCTAAGTTATTAAACGCTGGTATAATAATAATGATAAGCCAGTCGTCGCGCATGGGCACAAGCGTAGCAGGTTGTGGGTTCAATTCTCCCAGAGAACGAGGCAAAGTGCGACGATGAGTTCTGTAATTCGACACACAATGTCGGAGACATTAGACGCCGTGGAAACTGGGAAAATAATTTTAATACATTTTCTTAAAATTTATTGTTTTTCCTAACTGTGAAATAACAATACTTATTTTGAAAATGTACAAAAATTTAAACGTATTGGGACTTGAACCCGTGCCTCCTGGAAACCGACCAGGTTCTACGTACGGTAAGTAAAAAGTAGTAGTAAAATAAGATACGTTCAAATTTTTACACGTTTTCTAAATAAGTATTTTTTCTTAAGTGTGGACACTTTTAAAAATATTAAAAATGAAATGAAATAACATTATATTTATTTGTTTGTAACATATAAAATGCAATGTTCTCCTAAAACGTCTTACATAGCTGTGACATCCCAATAACCGCGCAAGACGCTAGTTTAATTGTAAACCCATTGTCTCACAGTACTGATTGTCACATTGTTCAGTCTACAGTGTACCATCGAACCTGTTGTTTTGGTATTCGCTGTCAGTTCTCGTTATCCATTTACTATTGAAATGTCTATTGAATACAGAATATTAACTTAGGAACTATTGGTTTGAGTTAAAGTAATCGTTGTTATTTAGTTTCACGCTGTATCCTGCACATAGCAGGCTAAGATATAAGGGAAATGGGAATCTAGTGCTAAGACATTCCGTTCTCATTAAGACACGTCCGTTCCTTCCGCGAAATTCTGGAGGAATTGGGAGTTTAGTTGCAGAAGTCAACGCCGCGTTTTACCAGAGCGAGGAAATAAAAATGTTAAATATTTTATTACCTCAAGTGAGAATCAAACACACAGCATGTCAGAATTAACTTAACCTCACGCTGTATCTCTCACCTTAGGGGAACGCCCTATCAGTGCGCTATCTCGAAGTTCACGTGGCGGATGGAACGTTGCAGCCCTCGTATGGCCTGGCAGGGTCGCTACGGGCAACTCATCTTCAATCACTCTTGGACCCACATGTCAGAATTACTTTGAGTGATACCCAACTGTTCATTTTTTCCAGTTGATCATAGATCAAATTTCTTACTTATTTACTAAGAATTGTGTATCACACATAATAATGCAGCATTGTCATATATCATGTATATCTCGAATCGATCAAAAATATGCTTTGGTTGAATTTAAATATATTTATTTTAGTTTTGATTATACAAACGGTATTACATTAAGTACTAAATACCTAATTTTCTATAATAAACTATCATCATATTACATCCCAAAAAGTTTATATCTTTGAATAATTGAAGTCAAAAACATTTTCTTATACACGAACACCAAAAACACAAACCAAAACAAACAATATATTACAAAAACGATATCTTGAATAGTTCTTTCTAAACGAGATTTTTTCTTCCGCAATAAGTGTCACTTTTAAAGTCCTATTTTTTCTTCTTATAAGGAAATGGTGTCCAATAGTAATAAGGGATGGAATGTGAGAAGATTCGGAAACGATTTTACGAGACGTTTAATGGTAAACGGTTTCAATTTTTGCTATGCTATATTATTCTAGAAATTTTAGGTATATATATAAAATTCTTACGATTCTAAGAGGCTGAGAGACAACACAAATCCGGAACTACACGGCGTATATAAAAAACCTAACGATGTATGGGGGATCATAGCATAGGCAGAGGGAACCTTTAAATCTTGTGTTAAGACACTCCACTCTCATTAAGACATTTCTGTTACCCACTTTCCGACGAATATTGGAGGTATTACGTAACTGTCGGAACTCAACGTCGCGCTATGTCTTCTTACCAGAGTTTGTATAGATATATCGTAGCAATTAATATAAATACAGTTTAAATTAGCCAGAAAATTTAAATAAAACAAATACTCAATTAGCTATTATAACATTTAAATATTTAACGTATAATAGATTATTACTGTGCTCGAAAACAACAGCTTTGCAATTAACCCGACATTTAATTAATAATTTAAAGATTAATCTTACTTTGAATGAACCTGAGAGTTGTATCAATGTTATTTAGATTTAAATTTAAAAGCCTTTTACATTATGGAAGAGGGACGTGGAGGTCGTCGTTGCGTAGTGGCACGGCATCTGGCTGTGAACAAGATGGTCGTGGGCTCTATTCTGCGAGAATTGAATCCACCGCTGCGGCGAGACAAAGCGTAAACATAAATAAAAATCCGGACAAGCGCAAATCGATCTCGCCCACCGAGGGTTCCGTAAAAAAGTTGGTGGTCTTTTTTTGAAAATCCGGCAAGTTTAGCCAAAGCACTTTGATCTGATACCAGACTTGAACTAGCAACTTTAATACCAAATGTTGGCCCCCTTTTAAGGCTATAATTATTTAAGATTTAACCACAAATGCACAGTTTTTAGATTTCTTCCTTTAATAGATTTCAAATTTCATAATTCTAGATCAACCGGAAATACTCTATTAATTTTGATTACCTTTATAGTGCCAAATATGCGTTTTTTACTATATAAACAACCATTACTTTTATTTAAGTAAATGTGAAAATACGGTTTTTATCGGAAAATCATGGGGCCGTAGGTATGATTATAAGTTTTGAGTTTCAACTCGATATCTCCAAGCGTTCTTGAGATTAAGGCTCTTGAAAGACAAACGTACAGACAGACAGTGAGACAGACGGACAATAAAGTGATCTTATAAGGATCTTTATTTTTCCTTAAACGGTACGGTCTATACAACACAAGATAAATTATTTCTATATAATAAAAAAATAATTTCTTTGGCTTTACGATTTTTTCTTTATAAGTACTGGCTTATCCACTGGCTGCTTTTATAAACTCTAATACCCATTATAAATTTCAAGCTATGTTATGGGTACCAGTGCTCTTATAATTTTCAATAAGACCTACAACTTTTACCAAGTTAATAAAACTCCTTAAAGTTTGATTGATTAAAATATTAAAAGAATAGAAATTATACTATAAACATCAATAGAATTTTGTAAGTTTTTTTAAATATGTTTCTTACGAAGTGACATATATAATTATATCACATGTATTTTATATACACGAACATATTTTCAAAATATTTTTAAACTTACAACTCTAAGTTAGTGCTCAGCTGGTGTGAACATGTCGAAAGAACGAGTGATGAAAGAATGACAAAAAAAACTCATGATGGAAAAGTGAGTGGTAAAAGAGGTAGGGGGAGACCTCGATTGACCTTCGAAAACACAGTATAAACGATATTGGAGGAAGATCACCTAAAAAACATGAGGAGCCCTGAGAGGGCATGTATCAAGCAAGAGGTTGATGACAGTGGACGAGGCGAAAGAGGCAAGTAGAGACCGTAGCTTTGGCTCTCCGTTCTCTCTGACTACCCCGCTATGGGTACCGCGTGAAGTTAAGTTACGTTAACTAATATTTCAAAGACAAATTATTAAAAAAAACAAAACACCAGTCTATTTACCAGTTTAAATAGCATGAATCCATTTATCCGTTAAAAAAATAAAAAATCTATGCTCTATGGAACATGCAATGTGGAGTTCGCTTTTATACAAACGAGCGCAGCAGATATGGAATTGAGGCAATTACTTAACAGTAAAGACTTAGGATGACCACACAAGGTTTTAAACTTTTTAACTGAAAAGACATAGAAAGATCAAAGTATTACTGTTTTATCTAAAGTTCTAAATTGTTATACGCTTGGTAGCGTCTCTGTAAAGAGTTTTTTAACTGCTAACCAAAGGTTGGAATAATAATTTAGTGAAAATTAATGCTGATTATTTAATATTTTTAACATTTTTGAAATATTATTTATAGAAAACATATAAATATTTGAATGTAGCCGTATTTGAATACGTCTAAAAGACTCTAGTTCGGGGGGGGTAAGGGGGTCCCTTACATGAGTGTACCAGGCTTTCAGCGAGTACTTTGTGATGACCACGACCGCTCTGACAAGAGTGTTACGACAGAGAAGAAGAAGAGGAAAAAACTCTTTTAATTTTTTTTTTAATTATTTTTCTTTGTTTAAAATTAGTGTAAAAAGAGACTATGCGTGCATTTATTATGATACTAATTGCGCAGTGCGAAAGCGTTTGACTGTAAAAACGATGTTTGTGGATTTCACCTCCACACGATGAATGATTATATTGAAATCATATTCATATTCGCTCTGGTAGATAAAGCGCTGCGTTAAAATCTGCTACTCTACACGCAATATCTCAAATTTAAACGTAAAGTTGTAAACAAAGTGTCTTAACACTACGTGAAGCTAAAGAAAATAATTTTGAAAAGCTTCTTAATGTCTTAAACAATTTCACGCATAGAAATATCATATTATTCATAATTTTATATATTTTCATAAAATAGTTATTGTAGCTAAGAAAATAATAACACTATATAAAGTGAAATTTCATATTTCCCATTTAATGGCCACTCTAGCATCACGTTACAAATTAATCCAGATTGTGGGAACTTTCCTGATATTTATTAAGAGTAGTTTATTTCTTGTAGACTGTCTGGCTTTATGTATCTAGGATATTATTATGGATATTTCATTTATATTTTTTTGATAGTTTATAAATTGGTGGGTGACATAACTTTGAATACTTTAAAGGACATAGTGGCATATTGGGACAGTATGCGTGAAATTGAGAACATTTTTGAATTGATCTAATCAACCTTTAAAACAAAAATATTTTAAATAAAACTAGTAGAAATCGAACCCATACTCGCTAGACATTTCAATATCTATACCACACTATACACATTTCAAAAACATATTTTGATTATTTATCTCTAAAAATAATTATTAGGTCGTCGTGGTGCAGCGGCTCAACGTTGCGGTTCGATTCCCATTCGGAAATATGAAGTAATTTAATTTGGCCTGGCTTTAGTATCAAGAAAAAACACAGCGTAGAGTATCGTCACTCAACACCTGACCCAACTCTACATCCAAAATTTCAAAAATTAGGTAGAGGGGATGTCCTAACACTACCTCCGCATACTCTGCTACATACGAGATACAGCGGGAAACTAAAAAAAAAACACAAACATTAAATATCAAACACTTTTTCACCAACAACAATAAGCCCTCATCTCAACATAACAGCCCTAATCATTGTATTAGGGCTGTTATACTCATAGTTAGCGATAATTGCTTTAAAACGGGAAACCGATAAATTTTGAGAACCTTAGCATAAATCAGTTTCAGGCATGCGAGTTTTAAATACGTCGCCCGCATTGCGGCCTCGTTGAACGCCGGTTGTCTACTAAATGTTACGTTTATATCTTGTAATATAATATGATACTATAGTATTTAAACTCATAGTGGAGTACAAGCCTGTAAACGTGACAGGTTGTGGGTTCGATTCCTACTCGATAAAATGTAATATTTAATTATCATTCTATTAATGCTACTCGAATACGAGAATTCGGAAGTGGCGAACGGAAGTATATATATAGAGAAGGAATGTCTTAACACTAGGTTCCTGCCCTGCTGTGTGCAGTAAAATAGATATATATTTATGTTTGTATGTACGTAAATATTGTTACTTTTAGATTTTAATTCGATTTTGTAATGTAAAAGTAATAATTAATATTTTTTTTGTGACATATCTCATATATATCAGGGTATGCTGGGAACTTGGTGTCAAGAAACTTCGTTCCTCTACTTTACCAATTTAAAGACCAATGTAGCTACATTTCGTTTGCATAGACAAGATAACAAAAAAAAAAAAACAAGATAACAAAATCCCGTATATTCCCGTACTTATTCGGTTCCGTACGTATTTCAAGGCATTATATACTAGTACTCTCCTATACTCCCCAAGGATCCTTAATACCAAATTACAGCGTTCTACGCCGCGTACTTTCTTCTGTGCGCTATCTCCTAGTCACTTAGTAAAGAAAGCTTCACTACACACATTTATATAAATGTTAATAAAACAAACTAAACCATAGCACACATACTAAGGACTCCTAAAATAAAGAATAAATTTTCGCATCCACTGGACGCCCCACCTTCCTCTGTAGCATTGTGAACGTAATAAACGCGACACATTCCGGACTTTATTCGATTAGACATAAGAGCTATAATACATCTAAATATAAATATAAATCGTGATTCTTCCCAACATTATCATCATACGTTCTGCACACCGCCGCTGGACAAGAGCCTTACAAACTGCATTACAATAGTTCCATTGTTTTTGTAAGTTAGCTTTAGTGAATTTAAAATGGCTATTTATTAAATGCTATTGAAAATGTTGGAAAGGTTGGGGAAAAAAATGTTTTGTTTCGCTTGTTGATCATTTAATTGGCATTTAAAGTTAAATTGGATTAGCTCTCGGTTTTAGAGTTTCGTACTTCATAACGAAAATACGGAATCCTTATGGGAACACTTTGTTGTCGGTCTGTCCGTCTGTCAAGACTATTTATCTCGAGATTGTGGTAGGGTACCAAGCTTAAAATGATATCGAATATTCAATTCTACGGCTCCATGGAGTACAGGAAAAACTCTATAGGGTGGGTAGGATATATATGTAATCTATCAAAATCCATAGGATGCTTCCTGTGGACCTATTATTATAAAACTGGGCACGAAGTGAAAACTAGAAATATTAAAAAGGAAAAAATCCGAAAAGTGCAAATCTATTGGTATCTTATAGAAAAAAAAAACATAAACTTATCATTTTAGTAAATTTCATAGAAAATAAGTGCATGAACAATCATCGATAAAAAGCTTAATCTTTGTTGAAGTTTATTTTACTGTGAAAATGACTACACTATTATTTAAAAATATACACACCAATGTAATGATTCATAGAAATCTCTTTACATAATAACTAAGAAATACATACAAAAAAAAACTGTCCCAAATAAAACAATACTATTTCCTTCCATCCAATCTTTATGCTCTAAAAACAACACAAAATATAATTTTACTGGCAACACAACTGCCCAATTCCAATAAACCTCCATTTAGATTATCGAAGCAAATCGATACAATGTTTATTACTTCTCTCTCATGCATAAAACAGTGGGTCAGAAAACTAATAAGAGTTAGCCGGTACCTTGACAGCGAGGAAGATATTATGATAAATGGTAAACCCTTGTCAGCTAGGATAAAAATGTTGAACGCTAGAATATATGAAATATTTTTTTTTAGCTTCTTTTTCTCCACACAGAAGGTCATAGGGATCCTATTGTTGAGACACTCCATCTTTCTATCCTTTACACAGAAGGTAAGTCATAGGGAACCTATTGTTGAGACACTCCGATCCTCATTTTTTTTTAATTCCAGAGGCATTGACTGTAAATCAACCTGTCACGTTGTGGGTTCCATTCTCATCCATAACGACATGAAATATTTAATATTTCCATTCTCTGGTGTCTAGGTAAAGCGCGGCGTTGAGTTCCGCCATTTAATACGCAATGCCTTAAGAACTCAGCGGAAAATGGGGAACGGAAATATCTTAAAGGAAACAGAGTGTCTTGTTACCAGATACTCAGGTTCCCTCTGCTATGTGCGGGATACAGCGTGAAGCTACAAAAAAAACTACCTTAATTCCGCATATATATACTCATATTAAAAATTATCGTACAGCATCAGCCGTTGAAAGTATGTAATCCTAAATCTAGTTTAAATATTCACCACGTTAGAAGTTCACGATAAAATATACGAAACTCAACAATTCTATTCCACGTCCAAAGTTAGCACATATTAAATTTTGAATAATTCAACGCTTTTCTACAGAAGTACCTGAACAGATCATAAATCATAGTATCGAAATGTCCCCCAGTGCGCCAACGATCTCTATTTTGTTCTATTTGATCGTCGCTGAATAGAACAATTTCATAGATCTACATATATATATTTCATATTAATACATTCATATTTAAATATTTCATTTTGGAAATTTTAGTCTGAAAATAATTGAAGGTAAATATTATTTTGTACATCAGCTTCACGCGGTATCCCGCACACAGCAGGGTAGGCAGAGGGAACCTAGTGTTAAGACACTCCGTTCCCCACTTTCTGCCGAATTCTGGAGCCATTGCATGTTGAGTGGCAGAACTCGACGCCGCGTTTAACCTCGACACCAGAGTGAAGAAATGGAAATAAAAATTTAAGTAAATATTTCATCTCATCGAGTGGGGATCGAACCCACAACCAGTCAGTTGGTTTTACAGTCACACCTCGTGCCGCTGCGCCACGACTGGCCTCTCTATTCTAATCATTGGTTAAATGGAAGATCTTATATAAAGTATAAAAAATATCAAGCCAACGCTGTTTGCATAAGAATTTTGTTTTAAACAACATAAATAAGTAGTAACAAGCGTATAAAAATTTCGACGTAGCTTGATCCGAACGTATGGCTTAGTGGTCAAAGCGTCTGGTCGGTTTCCAGGAGGCGCGGGTTCGAGTCATCTACATTCAAATTACATTAAAAAAATTTATGTGTTTTTAAACAAGTATTTATCTTTCCTAGGTGTGGAATAACACTTTAAAAATATTTAATAAATAGCATTTTCTCTTGCCAGACGATAATTCTTAGTAATTATCTTTGGGTAGCGGAAATTTATAAAAATCTCCATACAAGAGATGCTAACAACATAAATAACCTGTAACAAGCATATAAAAAATTCGACGTAGCTTGATGAGAATGTACGAGTATGGTTAGTGATCAGAGCGCCTGGTCGGTTTCTAGGAGGCGCAGGTTCGAGTCCGGCTACGTTCAAATTTTTATTCGTTTTCTAAATAAGTATTTTTCTTTCCTAAGTGTGGAATAACACTTTGAAAATGTTAAAAATATTATTAAATATTTATTTTATTAATATAATAGATATAAATATAAATAGAATAGATATAGAATATATAGATATAAATAGAGAGATTTCATTAGTAAAGTTTAATGTATGAAACCAGTGGTAGAGTCATAAAATAGCGTTTAAAGTTTCACTTTCTAGAAAAAAAAAATATTTAGAGAAAACTATTACATCGACAAATATATATATGAATTGCATGATTATGTAAGTATTTTCTTGCAAAATAAATATTGCGGTAGAAATTTGGCCTGTGTCGAAATATTTATAAACGAGGATAAAATTATGAAAAAAGATTTCATATTTATGAAGAACAGTACATTGGAAACAACTGAATAAAAACAAAAAAAAAACACAATCTCAAATCTTAATCTCAAAACACAATTTTTAGAAATTGTTACTTGAAAATCTGCTAAGTGACACGTTAATAAAATAATTTTAGCGATTTAGTAATATAATATGATGACTTCAATGTCGGTTTATACAATGGACTTCAAAATTAGGGCAAAGTAACTATTAAGTTCCGAAAATTATATGGAACTGAGATGAAAGGAGACAGAAATATATATATATATATATATTTATATATTATTGGCCTTAATGCCCTTTTTCACGGTATTATATATATATATATATATATATATATATATATATATATATATATATATATATATATATATATATATATATAATACCGTGAAAAAGGGCATTAAGGCCAATTAACTCAAAAAGCTCTAAAACCCTACGCATAATAAAGTTTACACTTCATAACCCAATTGCAGTGTTTTATTCGATTTCGCGCGTTATGTAGAGAGTAAAGTATCTTAACACGAACTTCTATTTAAACATGTGATAAAACAATATGCTAAAAAAACTTTATTTACATATGATGCAAAACAATGAAACGTATATTTTCAGGATCAAAAACAGTACAAAATATGCCCTGAAAAGACTCACTGGTGGCGAAAATCCCATTCAAATTTATTCAGTCGTTTCCAATTTTTATTCTGATAAACGGACATACAGATTGATGGCAGTTTCGGAAATCTGTTTCAAATTTTAGCAAACAACTATAAAATGTTAAAGAAAAGTATATATTTTATAATAATAAACTGATTAGAGATAATATCGAAAAAAAAAATATATAATATCGAGCGTGAAACTATGTTTTACAGTAATTATTATTTAAATTTTAATACATTTCCGAAAACTTCACGCAAAACGTAATGCAAGGATACCGTATATTTTTTTAAGTTATCGTAGATTTGCCAGAGGGAGGCTAATATTAAAACTTCACGCTATATCTCGCACATAGAAAAATAGGCCGAGGGAACCTAGTTTTTAGACATTTAACCAATAAGACCTTCCGTTTTCACTTTACGTTGAATTCTCTAGGCACTTTGTTTTGAGTCGCGGAATTGAACGTTGCACTTGTTAGAGTTCTATCTTGTTAGAGTTACAGTCGCACGCTTGTGCCCCTGCGCCACGACGGTTTTAGCTCAAAAATCCTATTACTGGAAGGAGAAAATGAAAATAATTTATTCAACCTAGTAGTGATCGAATTCAGAACCGTTGTTGGTAATAAAATTTTATATTTAGCAATGCGCTATGAGGGGCCCCATATAACATGATCTTATCGATATACGTAGTTTTTAAATTTATATTAAAAGAATTGTAAACATGCCCATTTCACTCATTCACTCAATACACTATGTCTTAAATGAGCGGGAAGTGGAAACTCTAAAAACTAGATTCTCCTGCTACAAACTCATTCTGCTACGTAAAAGTAAAAAAAAATACCTTAAAATAAAATAAATACGGAAAAGTAAAGAAATTTATTCATTAAATAACGCTTTACAAAAAAATGATTGCAACTATATTGAAAAATATAAGTATAAATGTAGTGAGAATCGGGCTTTGGTAAGCTTTTATAAGCTCTAACAAACTATGTGATAAAATCTAAGACTTCGAATTAGAACCACTTGTAATAATAATAGTATCCTCATAAAACGTGTGGCAAGTCATGGCGCAGGGGCACACAATGTGATTATAAAACGACTGATTGTGGGTTCGATCCCCACTCGAGGAGATGAAATATTTAATTAAATTTATATTTCTATTTTCTTCGCTCTGGTGTCGAGGCAAAGTGCGGTGTTGAGTTCTACCACTTAACACGAATTCAGCAGAAAGTGGGGAACGGAGTGTCTTAACACTAGGTTCCCTCTGCCTACCCTGCTGTGTGCGGCGTGAAGCTGATAAAACTTGGTAATTCTACGCAGTTTAGGTAAAAATACAATGTTATGGTATCAACGGCTGCTGGTGCTGGCGGAATGACGGAGCCACGACCTGACTACCACAACTCTTCAGAGGTCACTTGTAAACCATTCGAGTATAGGCTCATACAATTAAAAGCTCCTAGCACATTCTCTCTAGCACTTGGTGTAGAAAATCATATTTTTTAATTGTCTTTAACTAAATATTATTTTTTTCAACTAAACACTGAAACCACATCTTGTAAATGGATAACATACTTCTCTACAAATAAAAAAAATAAAGTTATATACAAATTTAATATAATCCAAAGAATAATCTCATACTAATTTAAGAGAAAATTTTCGAGCGTCACTTAAAGAATATGCTCCTTTGTCTCTAGCGATTTGCTTTATTTTTCTAATTAAAAATAATTTCGTAGCATTCACAATGGCCCCAGTACGTCTGTGTGCATCCGGCGTGAAACCAGAGAATCTTCAGATAAGAAGACTTACCCATTTACTGATATTTAATTGTAGGAAGCTTGGACTCGTTTGGATTTTGTATACGCTGGGTACTCAGTTATCTTTGTTTCGTTTTTGTTGGATTGAAAAATATTAAGATTATTAAATTGATACGTATATGCCGAATTTTTAATTAAAATTGAAGATACGACGGTTGTGGGTTCGATTTTTACTCAGGGGAATGAACTATTTTCATTTCCTGATTGGTATACACAACTGAAAAGGGGTGCCATGCGTGACATTTAACACGCAATGCCTTGAAAATTGAGTGGAAAGCGGAGAACGCAAATAATAACACCAAATATGCATGAATAGTTTTAATTTCACAGTCGCGGATATAGATATTTTAATCATTAGATTGAGGCCAGTCGTGGCAGGCGTACAAACTAGTTGTGGGTTCGATCCCCACTCGAGGAAATGAAATATTTATTCACATTTATATTTTCATTTCTTCGCTCTGGTGTCGAGGCAAAGCGCGGCGTTGAGATCCGCCTCTCAACATATAATGCCTCCAGAACTCGGCGGGCAATGGGAAACGGAGTGTCTTAACACTAGGTTACTGCTGTGTGCGTGTACAGCGTGAATGTCTGTAATGTACATATCTTTATAGTATTTTTTTTTGATCCGATGTTTCAAAGACATCACAAAATGAGTAACGCAACTTAAAATCATAATATTTTTCTTAATAAAATAGAAATATATATATATATATATATATATATATATATATATATATATATATATATATATATATATATATATATATATATATATATATATATATATATATATTATAAATATAAATATCCCCTCGAGTAAGGTAGACGAATCCACAAACATCGAACTCAGTCAGCCCCGTCCCAACTGTCACACGGTTGTGTCATTACATAAATTAGTAATATTATTTAAAACAGGGGGAACTTTTCTTTCATTGGATTGAAAAAATATGTTTTTTTTCTGCTAAATTATATTATGCATGTTAATAATAAGATTGCAGTGTATATTTTAAATTTTTATTTTTATTTTAGGCTGTTGTGGCGCAGTGTTCCAGCGTTTGTCTGTAAACACGACACTTCGACTGGTTTTCGAGGGAGCAAGACAATACGTTGCGTTGAGTTCCGTCACTCGACACGCAATGCCTCCAAAACTAGACAGTGCGTTGGGAACAGTGTCTTAACTTTAGATTCCATGCATAAGAAATCGGGTTTCAAGGCACTCTGTTCTGTTCTTTCCGTATATTTTCTATACATTGGGTGTCGAATGCCGTAACATAATGCATTTAGAAAACGTATAAAAATTTAAACGTTGCGGGACTCGAACTCGCGCCTCCTGGAAACCGACCAGGCGCTCTGACCACTAAGCCATACGTTGTCATCAAGCTACGTCGAAAGTTTTATACGCTTGTTACAACTTATTCATGTTTTAAGCATATCTGTAGGGAGATTTTTACAAATTTCCGCTACCCAAAGATAATTCCTAAGTGTGGATGTGTGTAACACTTTAAAAATGTTTAAAAATAAAGTTTTTTTTTTAATTCATTGAAAATCTTCTACATTTATATATTTATTTAGTAAAATTTAATTAATTTATAACAAAATCAAAAACCAGCTCTTCACCAACAAATATATCTTCAAAATTACCCGATTTAATCTACCGTAATCCACATCTAACCGTTGTATTTAGAAAAAAAGTAAAAGTAAACCGAATAGACCCAAAAAGGGTACACTTGCTGCGGTCGTTCATTAACAGAACAAAGCGCTCCTGGGACAGTCGGCTCTGACGCAACAAAACTCATTTCTCTAGATTACTAAATAAATGTATGTATGTATGTATGTATGTATGTATAAGCATGTACCAACGTCCGCTTTAAGAGAGTTAGTCGCGCTTTTCAAGCCCACAGTTGTAATTATTACGTGTTTTGTATGAATTATTCAAGATTTTAAGTTTTATTTTGATTTAGAAAAGTTAGTATGGATATTTTTTTTTTGTTTTAGAATAGATAATTATAAGCCAGATATTGAATTTTACATCGGTTTAGAATATGTGATTTATAAACAAATAAACTAATATATTTTTTTTTCCAACCTTAAATGTATAATGCAGAGTAGATAAAGAAAATGTAGTGTCTAAATGCAGTTCACTTTTCTGATTTCCGCCCGAATTCAAGACGTTGTGTTTTGATATATGCATATTACAAAAATAAATCAGTTTCACGTTGTATCCCGCATACAACAGGATAAGCAAAGGGAACCTAGTGTTAAAACACCACTCTTTTCCCCATTTCCGCCGAATTCTGGAAGCAATGTCTGTTGAGTGAAAATTTACTTTTATGCACTTTAGGATATTTTAGTAAGCACAGTGACGTACAGAAATATTAGTGACACTACTGTATTCTCATTCCATTAGACACCAGAACTAAATGTCACACTATTTTAACCATATCGAAGATATTTTAATTATTACAATAGAAAAAATCCCAATCCGAACGAAAAAAAAAAATCCAATCTTTTATTCTCCTAAAGCTATAGATATTGGGGATACCAGCAATTCTACTGACCAGCTATACCTATAACGTATAAAACATACCAGCTATCTCTCAGCTTACAACTAACCGAGCCTAGCTCACCGTGCATAATTCAAAACCCGTTTGCACTGCAATGCAGTCAGTAAATACACCTTTGGAGGATTTCTTTAATTTGGCTATCTTTCTACCATAAGTTTTTGACTTAAATAAGGTGTAATTCGGTTCTGGAAAATATATATTTTAATATTTTATCTTTTATACAGTCCTATTAAAAAGTTATTAAACTATAGGTTAGTTATCTTAGATATCAGCTAAGGATATTTTTTTATATTTAACTTTTTTTTTCATTTCTTTGATCTGATCTGTAGATCAAATGCGGCAGGGAATGTGGTGGTGAAAAGTGGGAAATGGAAGTTGTAACGCTACTTTGGTACCCTGCTTTAAACACATGTAAAATTGTGATTTATAATATTTGAAATAGTTTTGATAGTTAGCTTCACGCTGTATCCCGCACACAGCAGGGTAGGCAGAGGGAACCTTGTGTTAAGACACTCCGTTCCCCACTTTCTGCCGATTTCTTGAGGTATTGCGTGTTGAGTGGCAGAACTCAACGCCGCGCTTAACCTCGACACCAGAGCGAAGAAATGGAAATATAAATTTAAGTAAATATTTCATCTCCTCGAGTGGGAATCGAACCCACAACCAGTCGATTTTACAGTCACACTTTGTGCCTTGGTTTGTAATTGATATCACGGCTAATTGATAAATCATAAAAAATATTTAAAACTGAATTCATTCAGTATTACATGTTAAAAAAAATTAAGCATGGGAAACTAAACTGATTAATATAACTTTTTTATATAGTTACAATGATATTTCTCTCCATCAACTGGCAACGTCACATAAACAGCAGTAGACTAAAACAAAAACCTAACAATTTAAATTCAAGATTTAGAAAAAAAAACTGTCAAGTGTGTGTGGAATTCGCCCAGGGTTCCGTATCAGTTTTACGATTGTAAGTTAACAGGTATTATATATTTACGTATAAAATTATCAATTTTTAGATTATATCAGATTCTTATACTGACGGTTCTCATTTCTTGGCATTTTTAAAAATTCTAGAGTAACGAGAAGTGCCTCACACTCTATATGTTTTGATTACCAAGTTAATTTCACACAATCTTTGAAAGAAGTGTAGAGAAACGGAGAAATAAACAGAGGAGACGGACAGCAAAGTGATTCTACAACGATTACGTTTTCTCTCTTGAGATACGGAACCCTAAAATGGAAAAAACTTTTTCGTTTAAGTTTGAAAAGCTCCACATTTTATGTTCGCATTACCGTCAAACCTTTTGGCTACTACGTTCGGGGGACTTCTACGTACTTTTATAGGGAACTATAAAATTCCCAATTTTGAGGGCGGCTGCTTTCTTTAATACTCGCTTGTTAAGTTCAACCTGATAATGCTCTGTCAGTTCGGAACGTAAAACGTAAACGATGTCACGCGTGGAATATAAAAAATTGTAATGTACGATCATTTTGTACGAAATTTAACTTTGTAATTGTTTTTAATATGCTTTTTTAATCTATAATACATAAATATTTCTAAAATGTAGTAGAAATTCTTCATGATTCTAATATATCTGATATATATAGAAAAATCTTCTGGATGAAATATTTAGTGCTGAAAATGTAGAGTTTCAAAGTTATCATTTTGAGCTTAAAGCATAATTTTAAAGCGTAATTTTATATCAGAAAAAAGCAGCCTTTACATTCACAGCTAGGTAGTCATAAAGTACCTACTGTACAGACACTTTGTACTCCGTTCGAATTCAAAACGTTGCGTTAGCGAAAACTAAAAAGGAACGTTGAAGTTGAAAATGAAAAACTATTATGAAAAAAAATAATTATTGAATGAAAATAATTATTTTCCCCCAAATGGAAATCGAACCCCACTATAGCCTCAGGAACTTATTTTTTTCATGGCAAAGTTGATTGAGAGAATTTAATATTAAAATCCGTTTCCTACCTTCCACCAAATTATTGAGAAGTTACGTGTTGAAGCGCGGCGTTGAGAGCGTGCTACGGCACTTAACGCCGCGCTTGGCCAGCTTACCAGAGCGAAAAACGAAAAAATGAGAATATTAAATAAAAAATATACTGAAGCCTTAATATTTGTTTATTCAAATCCAAAGCGATATTTTCGTTTGAGCAGACTATCAATATTGTCAACTACACGCATAGTGTAGGATGCAGTGCAGCCTAGAGACGTCCCACACCTATAAACTACGACAAAATCTATGGTAATACCCCATTAAGTGGATAGCGCCATCTACAATTGTAGGCCACGCACTATATACATGAAGAAGAAATGAATGAACCAACGCGCATGCGTATTCAGATCGATCCGTAAATAATATACTAAATAATATGAAAAAAATATATATTTACTACATTTAAATGAGTTTAAAATTATTATGTTTTTTTATTAGATTTATACGAATAATTTAAGTTAGAGCTTTTTTTTGTTTATTTTACATTTTTTGGTCAATGATTTGATTGTTTACAAGATACTACTACTTTTTTATATATTAATTGGTATCGGTGCTAAAATTAAACATTGATACATCGAAGTTCGAACTCTATTGTCAATTAATAGAGGTAAGTTTATACTTGACTACTGCCGTTTTTTGGTAAAATAAAATAGAGAGTGGAGTTTGCGCAGTAAGATGTAATGTGATGCGATTTCCCGCCAGTAGCGGCGCCACTGTCGCTTACGATCGACGGGCGTTTTGACAATTTTTTTCCTAAAATACACCTAAAAATCACTTAATTTATAACTAAAAACTAATAAAACTATATAAGAAATGTGAAAAATAGTTATTATTACAATTTTTTCTGGATAAAATAACGTAGAGTCGAGTGTTTGTTATTATGAAGGGTACTTGTGTGAGTTTTTTATTTATTTTCGGCATATGTCTCGCTAATCCTGACGCCAAAAGATTGTATGATGATCTTCTAAGCCACTACAATAGGCTGATAAGACCTGTTGATAAAAACAACAACACTGTGCTGGTGAAGCTGGGCTTGAGACTATCTCAACTAATCGATCTGGTGAGTCTTGTATACTGTATAAAGTAAGGGTAGCTATAGTAAATAATTATATACTTTCCTTTAATATATATTTTTTTCATTTTTGATTACCTTTAAATTATTGCATTCAACATATTTTCCGTTATCAATGTATTTACTGTTAAATTTATAAAGTTATAAGAAAGATCTTAAATGTTTCAGAAGATAAGCTTATATAAATCAAAAATAATTAAATCACCTTCAAACTGTATCTCTCGTACAGCAGGGTAGGCAGAGGGAACCTAGTGCTAAGACACTCCGTACCCCACCTTACGCCGAAACTTTCGAGGCATTGTGTGTTGAGAGGCGGATCTCAACTACGGGTTTTTGCCTTTGTGCCAGAGCAGAAGAAATAAAAATATTAATAAATAATAATTCAATTCCTTGAATGGGGATCGAACCCACAACCACGTTACAGCCGCCCTGTGATGCCTGTGCCACGCTTATAAATTTATAATAATATCATCTATATTCTAATCATTGAACCTACAATCAACATTGTTAAAATTATACAATATTGACCATACTGAATAAAAAATAATTCGTGAGAAAATTATTAATATATAAGCTAATTTCTATATATTATTACCTTTTTTAGTTCCATAATTTCAAGTAAGTTGTAACTAATCGTCGACCGCAACTTTATTTTCGTGGAGCCTAAGATATAAATTGAATAAAAAAAATTAAAACAGCTTCCCGCTGTATCCCGCACGCAGCAGGGTCCTAGTGTGAAGATACTCCATTCCCCACTTTCCGCTGAATTACGTATTGAAATGGCGAAACTCAACGCCGCGCTTTGCCTCGACACCAGAGCGAAGAAATGAAAATATACATTTAAATACATATTTCATTTCCTCGAGTGGGGATCGAACCCACAACAAAATACAAATTTAAACTTATTTTATATAAAAGGGAGTCCGTACCGTCTAAACATTACCCGCTCATTTCTATTTCACGGTGGATACCTGGCTTAACACCACTCCTTGTTTCACCAAACGAACTAAATAAATTATTTATTATTTAGTTTCAAGAATAGTTTAGTTTAATTTATTTTCAAAGTATATAAAAATCTGCTTCGAACTCACAACCATCGCGTGAACACAAAACAGACAGCCACAGCGCTACTATAATGCCATAGATAACACATATTATTATTTTCCTATAGAAATATATTTCGACAGTTGACTTTAATATGGGAAGCGGTCGTGACTTTTGTTGACGTTTGGTTAATTAAAAACCTATAACTCGTTGTATACTGACATCCGGGTGGTGTGCACAGAACTAAAGTAATTTCCTTGAATTTAAATTGGCCAGTCGTGGCGCAGGGGCACAAAGTGTGACTGTAAAATCGACTGGTTGTGGGTTCGATCCCCACTCGAGGAAGTGAAATATTTACTTACATTTATATTTTCATTTCTTCGCTCTGGTGTCGAGGCAAAGCGCGGCATTAAATTCCGCCACTCAGCACGCAATGCCTCCAGAATTCGGCGGAAAGTGGGGAACGGAGTGTCTTAACATTAAGTTCCCTCTGCCTACCCTGCTGTGTGCGAGATACAGCGTGAAGCTGATTTAATTAGATTTTTTAAATGGCTACAAATTGCATATGAAAAAACAGGATTTTCGTATTTATCTCTTTTTCTATTGTTATGCGTCTTGTGTAGGCAGTATGAACTTAGTTTTAAAATTCTCAATTTCATATTTAGAGATAGTGATTATAAGTTATGCTGGTTTAAACTTAGTTGTTTATACCAGCGTAACTCAGCGCCGCTTAAAATATTTTGAAACCTAGCCAGCAAGGGTACCTAGAGCTAAGACATCGTTTATTCTCATTACTTCGCTCTGGTTACAAGGCAAGCACGGGACTCAACACGCACGGTCTCGAAATTTCGGTGAAATGTGGAGAACGGAGTGTCTTAATACTAGGTTCCCTCTGTCTGTAGAGTACAGAGAATATGCTAAATATCTTCGTGATTAAGTTTACGAAGATACCTTTATATAAAAAATTGTAAATATAAATGTCATATCTTCACCAATACACCGAGAGCCTTAATCGAACTCAATAAAACCAAAATTCCTTAGTATAATTTTTCTTCAATACCATTCAAATCTAACAACAAAAAAACTACCCTCAACTAAAAACAACATAATTATAAACCCCTAAAATAAATTATAAAAAAAAATTAAATTAGCTTCACGCTGTATCCCGCACACAGCAAGGTAAGCAGAGGGAACCTAGTGTTAAGACACTCCGTTCCCCATTTTCTGCCGAATTCTGGAGGCATTGCGTGTTGAGTGGCAGAACTCAACGCCGCGTTTAACCTAAACCTAAAATAAATTATAAACCCCTAAAATAAAATATGAAAATTACTAAAACACCTAGATTTATGTTGGTACGAAAATAAGATAAAAGGGGTCCCAATATTAACATTTAAATTACGTTATAACTCGACAGTGGTGTGGATGCCTCGCGTAACTCCTTAACGGTTTACTTCTGGAATGTTAACTATGGGCACAAAGACAAAATGCAAAATGTTTGTATACTTTCAGAGGCTTCGTGTCATACATATTAAGCAGTTTATATAATACTATACGTAGATACGACGTATGTTTATAATAATCTTTTTTTTATATATATTTTTTTGCAGCTTCACGCTGTATGTACATAGTGGGGTAGGTAAAGGGAATCTAGTGTTGAGACACTCCGTTCCCCATTTTATGTAGATTTATGGAGGCATAGTGTGTTGTGGTGGAACTCGACGCCATAGTTTATCTCGACACCAGAGAAAAGAAAAAGGAAAATATTACATATTTTATTTAAGTGAGAATCGAACCTACAGTCACACGCTTGTTACACGCTCGTACCTCTACGTCACAACTTCCTTCCATTTATCATGGCTGTTATAAAGAAAATAACTCCAATTTTCATAATACTAGTCTTTAAAGTTGTTTTTTACAATATTCTAACCTTTTTATTGACAACTAGCCATCTAAAGTTGATTTTTATCAATTCCACGCAGACCAAAAAAAATTTAAATGTCAAATTGCATTTTTTTCCAAATATAAAATGCATGAAAAACACAGTATTTCGCAAAAAATATTGATCTTATATCTATGTTTCTAAAATTCTATTTAAACAAAGAGTCTAGTAAATTTATATTTTACTAAAGACCTTGCAAACTCTCAAACTAGAAAACATGTAAATTTATATAAACAATGCCTATATGCCTAATAAATATTATTGAAAAAAATATATATAGATCGTATTGTTTATCTTTACGCAAATCTTTTGATATAACTTTCAATAATATCACTATTAAATAAAAAAAATACTTGCATATATGCATGTATAAAATGGAAATCGAAGCTGTTACCTCCTTTGCTATCACAATTTAATCATTCAGTAAGTAAATACGAAATATACAAAGTAAATTCGACAAAATTTTCTCTATTATTGTACAAACTTCACTTCAAGTGCTAAGGGCCGTAATTGAAATGGGATGGACGCTCACGATCCCCAGACTCTAAATTGTTGCATTTCTAAGCCTTTCCAAGTCATTAGAAATTCCACTTAGTTCTACAACGAGAGCATATTGATTGCTTTATTTTTTAATTTAAATAAAAAGGAATTGTATTAATTAAATTTATTTAGTTTAACTACGTTCGACTGTAAAAATGATAGGTTGTGGGTTCGATTTCAACTTGAAGAAATTGTATTTCGTATTTTATTTGTCTCGCTCTGGTAACGAGGCGAAGCGTGACGTCGAGTTCTGCCATTCAACACGCAATGCCTCCGGAATTAAGTTGAAAGTAGAGAACGGAGTGTCTTAATGAGAACGGAGTGTCTTTATAATTGGTCGCGTGGGTCCTTCTGCCTATCCTGCTATCCTGCTAAAAAATATATATGTTAAAACCGTAAAAAAAATAAACGTAGTTGTGTTCAAACCTGCGCCTCTTGGGCATTAGCATCTCTTAAGTAATCTTTATACATTTTTCGCCACTCTAAGATTCTGCTACATAAATTTCTTAAATTTCAGATCTTGTTAAATATACCCAATAGTTCTGGATCCAATCCCATTTTAAAATATAAATCAAATAAATAACAAAAAATACTGAAAAAAATGATACATCAAATACAATGTAATCAAAGATCGTATGTAACCGTTTAAATGACAACATACATAAAAATATTTCATTTCCACTAAAATAACTTTTACTTCCTTTTTCCTCCTTGCCTTTATCACTTGGATACATGTTGATGTGGCCGGAGGGTTTCTTGGCAAATTCTCAAAATTTCTACAAATCGATCGCCTTTACCAGCAATATAAGTAAGCTGAGTTGAGATAGTTCATTTTTACTCGCTGTCCGCAACTTCGTCTATATTAGATAACGGGTCAGTGTATGGAATACATTATTATGTTTATAGATTTCTATAATATTAGGTAAATAACTGTATTTACCTTTATGAGGCCTGTCGTGGCGCAGGGGCACAGAGTGTGACTGTAAAACCGACAGGTTGTGGGTTCGATCCCTACTCGAGGAGATGAAATATTTACTTAAATTTATATTTCCATTTCTTCGCTCTGGTGTGGAGGACAAGCGCGGCGTTGAGTTCTGCCACTCAGCACGCAATGCCTTCAGAATTCGGCAGAAAGTGGGGAACGGAGTGTCTTAACACTAGGTTCCCTCTGCCTACCCTGCTGTGTGCGGGATACAGCGTGAAGCTGATTTAATTTTTTTTTAACTGTATTTAGGTAAGTTATTTATTAATTGCGTAGATATAGATAAATATTATATTAATTAACTTATAGCAGGATAAGCAGAGGGAACCTGGGAATCTAGTGTTAAGTCACTCCTTTCCTATTAAACTTTCCTTTCCTCACTTCCCGCAGAATTCTGGAGTGGCGGAACTCAATGTACAGTGAGGAAATATAAAATATTAAATATTTTACTAACTCGAGTGAGACTTGAACCTACATCCGTCGCGTTTACAGTGACATGCTTATGCTCCTACGCCACGATAATCTATCGACAACTATTTCGTTTAAACAGATATCTAAGGAATCGAACCTATAACTTTCTGCTCAGCGATCAAAATCATTAACAATTTAGTACAACAGCAGTAATACATACAGAAGGCTCCTTACAAATTAATTGAACATACTAAGATCCTTAACGACATTAGGACTAGTTAACACCTTGACAATTGATTAATTTATGTAAATCTATGGTTTAGCTACAGCTATCAGAGAACATCTATGGACGGTACGATGCTGATTCAAATTTTACTTAGAAAAATTCATATTTAATATTACTTTTTAAATTTAAACTGTAACCCCCACAGGGAAGGATAGGCAGAGGGAACCTGGGAGCCTAGTGTTAAGAGACTCCGTTCCCATTAAGTCGTCCGTGTTTGTTTTGCATAGTATATCATTAATTTTCTTTTTCACAGAATCTGAAAGATCAAATCCTGACAACGAACGTTTGGCTTGAACATGTGAGTATATTTTGATTGATTATTTATATTATTTTTAGACTAAATAGAAAATATATTTGGATCTTTCACAAAGTAATACAATATTACGTATATGTAAAAAAACAGTATTACGCTGTATCTAGCACGCAGCAGGGTAGGCAGAGGGAATCTAGTGTTAAGACACTCTGTTCCCCACTACCTGCCGAATTCTGGAGGCATCGCGTGTTGAGTGGCAGAACACAACACCGCGCTTTTGCATCGACACCAGAGTGAATAAATGGAAATATAAATTTAAATAAATATTTCATCCTCGAGTGGGGATCGTACCCACAACCAGTCGGTTTTACAGTCACGCTTTGTGCCCCTGTGGCACGACTGGCCTCAAATTAAAAACATATTATATTAAAAAAAAGTGGAAAGTGGTGAACGGAAGTGTCTTAATGAAAAATAGAGTATCTTGACATTAGGTTCCCCAGCTCTTGCCTACCTTAATAAGTGCGGGATACAGCGTGAAACTAAAATAAAATACCGATTCGAGATTTTCACTTACTTCTAGATTTGTAATCAGCTTAATTTTAATACACATTTTGTTTTTATATGAGATATATAGCTTGCCAGATATAAATAAATATAACAAAAATTAGCGCGGGTATAGGAAAGTCAAAAGAAGTTCTCGATTTAGTTATTATATGATATGAACCCACAATCATCGCATTTACAGCCATCTATGTTCTACGCAGCTTAGTTACCTCATAGCTATCATCAGAAATATATATTACTCAAGAGAAATATTATTATAATAGTGGAAACGTTACAGGAATGGGAGGACCACAAATTTAAATGGGACCCCTCAGAATACGGCGGCGTGAAGGAACTTTATGTGCCTTCCGAGCACATTTGGCTCCCGGATATCGTTCTATATAACAAGTAAGTGGATACAAAAAGCCTTTAGCATTTTACTATATTTACGGTTTCGAGGCGTTCCTCCGTTACTACAGCGGTATATCTACGTGGATTTTACACCTTTTTCGGTGTCTGATTTATTTTATTTCACCCTTATATTAGTATTGTCGACTATTTTATATATTTTAGTGGGTACAGAATATGTAATACACAACTTGAGGCCAGTCGTGGCGCAACGGCACGAAGTGTGACTGTAAAACCGGTTGTGAGTTCGATTCCCACTCGAGAAAAGAAATTATTTAATATTTTAATTCCTTTGATCTTGTAATGAGGTAAAGCACGGTGTTATGTTCCGAACAATGCTAACTACATTGTATTACAATTTCCGCCGAATTCTATAGGCATTGCACGTTGAGTGTCGGAACTAAACACCGTGCAATATATAACTTAAAGTAGGTAAACATTTAAATAGAAATAATTGCACAAAATGTCAGTAATTTTGTAATCATAGGGGTTTCCAAAATGTACATTATTTAAATATAATATAAGTAGTTATAAGTAATTTTAATAATCTATGCGAATATGGTGAATGTTTGCAAAGCACTAGGAATGAAATTTGGCCCTAAAGCAATAGTGGTAAGTAGTTTTAGGCAAGTATTTATAAACCGCTCTCAACTCTGAGATCGATCTAGCCTCAATCTATGAATGGAAACTGTATCTTAAGATCAATCAACGGTCATATTGCCAACTAGCGATCCACTCGCGGCTTCGCCCGCTTGAACTACATAATTATAACTAACTAGCGACCCGCTCGCGGCTTCGCCCGCTTTAACTACTGAATTATTCATATAATGTACCTATGTTTGCAAAGCACTTAAGATTACTAATGTGAAAATTATTGAAACCTTAATGCAACCCACATTTTCGTAGCTCCAATAAGGATGTTCCAATTGTTTAAAAAAACACACACCTGAAAAAATGACACAAACAACAGAAAACTTAAACGAAAGAAATTATAAACAACAGACTACCTACTA
>JAATLQ010034919.1:0-25513 GCA_013421005.1 Heliconius erato x Heliconius himera | reverse complement strand
TTAGCAACGGTCGGTTGTTATTAACATGGCGGAATAAATTGCCTGTCAAATTGAAAAATATTTTAATATATTAGTATATATCGACAATATTACAAATATGAGAAAAAAAAAATAACCTATGTTCGTCCGAAGACCCTCAACTATCTCTGTATGAGTATTTTATTACAATTGAATTAGCGGTTTGGCCCTGATTGCGGCACAGACAGACAGACAGACAGACAGACAGACAGACAGACAGAGTTACTTTCGAATTTATAATATAGGTATGGATATATCATGAAATAATAAATTTTAAGAATATACGAGGTAACTCGTATGTTCTTAAAATATTTTTAAAAATATCTCTCATTTGTGGCGAGGCCAGTCGTGGCGCAGCGGCACGAGGTGTGACTGTAAAACCGACTGGTTGTGGGTTCGATCCCCACTCGAGGAGATGAAATATTTACTTAAATTTATTTTTCATTTCTTCGCTCTGGTGTCGAGGTTAAGCGCGGCGTTGAGTTCTGCCACTCAACACGCAACGCCTCCAGAATTCGGCAGAAAGTGGAGAACGGAGTGTCTTAACAATAGGTCCCCTCTGCCTACTCTGCTGTGTGTGGGATACAGCGTGAAGCTGATTTATTTATTTGATCTCTCATTTTAAATAGCTTGTTCTAATTCTCGTTCGCACTTTGAAATTACTCAGCGTTATAATAATATGTCGAGCTTAATATCTACTGTACTATAAATATTATTTACGTAAGAACATCCTCCTTACTTTATTGTTATATTATAGCAAATTATACATTTTTTACATTTGTTGTTGTAAAGTAACAATACATAAGTTATTCTTAGGTATCAACTATATTACTGTAAAGTTTCATCTAAGTCCGTTCAGTCGGTTATACGTGAAAATGGAAGAAACATCAATCCTCACAAATTTATAATATTATGAAAATAATAAGGATAGGGATTGTAATTTAAATTAAATATGTAATGTAATATAAATAACATATATAGATTTTCTTTTCTATTATAAATACAGTAGTAATGGAGTCTCTGATATAAATCCTTGCGTAAAGTTTCCACATTTATTGGAAAAACTCAATTATATTGGCAATTCTAGTATCCCCTGGGATATTAAACTCGAAGTAACTGGATATAAAATTATATTTATATTATTTCTTCTTCATAGGTATAACATATTTATGAAGAAGAAATTAATTTTATAATTAATTTGACTATGTATGAAATATCTCCGTCAACCGGAAATACCCTATAAATTTTGATTCCCTTTGTAGTGTGTCAAAATATTTTTTATTATTTCGTTTTTTGCGATATAAATGGCCTTTTTTTAAGTAAATGTAGAAATACGATTCTTTCAGCAAAACAGAACCGTAGATCTAAGTATATGGTTTGAATTTCCACTCGATATCTCCAAGCATTCTTGCCTTATAAGGCCTTAGTTATTTCCATTTGATAACGGAAGTGATGCCGCAAGCAAAAGCCAAGAATAAATAATAATAATAATGTTTATATATTTCAATTGCAGTGTAAACGTAGGTTGCGGGCCGGCGGAGGAGCGCGTGCTGCTGACGGGGCTGCACGCCGTCGCGGACATATACTGCGAGTGTTGCAAGACGATGCTCGGCTGGAAATATGTATGTAGAACAGGTTTATAATAATCATTTAACACCAGCGTCCACCGCTCTTGTACACCCGCCACACCAGTGGCGGTGAATAATTTGTTTATCTTAAATAAACAAAAATAAAAGCCATTCATACCATGACCTTTACTTATAATAGAAATATATTTAATTTGTTTTGAAACTAACGATATAACGATGTTATGTTTCAGGAGTACGCGTTCGAATCCAGCCAGAAGTATAAAGAAGGCAAGTTCATAATAGAACTCGCTCACATGGTGAAAGAGAACGGATGGGACTGAAACCACCGCGCTCGGACTATAGTGCTGTGACGCGAACTGTCAATTACCGGTTAATATCGATATCGATGTCGATGTCGACGCGCGGTGTCGCGATGTGAGCCGACATGAGCTCGCGGCGCGCGCGCGAACCCTCGTGATGACGTCACAGGCGAGACACGCTCGCCTCACCATCGTTATCGATGTTTAAAGTACTATCTCGCGAATCGATTATAGACAAAAGAAATTATTTTTGAAAAACATGATTATTATTGGAATAGTCGGTAATCGATTCGCGGGATTGTGGAAGTGCGGGATTGTTTATAACCGGATGAACTGCTAGTGATGTGACGTAGGCTTCAGCGCTTGATCGCGAGTGGTTACATATACAATACATATATATTATATAAGTATCGATCTCAGCCCCAACGGGTCGTGGGCTTACAATTTATACTAATTTCTAGTTTTATCTAAACGTTTTGTTTTTAAATTTCACCGCTCGAGCCCGAAGCGGCTATCTTAAGTTGTATTAGTTTTATATTTACACGTAACTGCTGTATTGAGAGAACACTAATACTTTCTCTTGTCCCCTTAACCTGTGATAAGTATGTTAGTGTAGAGTTTCGAATTTCTTGAAGGATTTTCTTAAGAGTTGCTCAGAGATGTCAGATGTACGTTCCTAATGATTTCAACTTTTTACAAGATTATTATTATTATTTTCTTTTCGAGGAAACTAGTCGCGCCATTCATTTACGGTATTTTGTTATTTTTTTAATTATTATTTTTGATTACAAATTTAAAACTTTTTGTCATTTACTTTTTGTCGACTGTTCCTTGGCATTTTTTTTATTATCTCTTACTGAAAAGGAGGAACTTAAATATTCTCATTTAAATTTGATATTCTCAAAAACGTGATAGTAAATAGTCGGAGATGATTCGATTCGATCGAAATGGTTTTTTATATAAACGAGAAAGGTTAGGAGTGAGGAGTTTTATTATTCATTTATTGTTTCCATAAAAATGTAATTATATTAGTAAAGACATTTAACCCCGTATATTTTATCTTAATATGTATATGCATATATACACTTCATTTACAATTATAATAATGACGTTATAATTATAAGAAATGCATGAGCTTCGATTATCTATCGATATCGATTTATCGACTTCGGAATACTTGCATACTTATTATATGACTAACAATGCAATATAAGACTATATATGCAAAGTAAGCCCAGATATAGTCATAAGGGCATATGAAACAGCATGGTTTTAATATTTTAAAATGTCATAATTTTATCTATGTACGTCATATAACGACCAAGATGGCGTACTTATTATATATGTCAATGTCAAACGTTAGAATTAATCGAAAGGAAACGCTAATGCGTTTATAATTGTGTTGACGTCCGACTACAATAGAGTAAAGATTGTTGTACGCGGGTGTCCGACCGCGCTTTTCTATACTGGAAACTAATAACAAACAAATGAGACCGTCGTGGCGCAGTGGAGCAGTGGACCACTCTGGGAAAATAATTAGTTTAATTTCCTCGTTGTGGTAAAAAGAAAAGACAAGGTGTTGAGCGCGGCGTTCAATGCACTATGTTTTAAAAATTGTGTAGTGCGTCAAAAACGGAATATCTCAAAAAACTGAATATTTCAATACTAGATCTACCTTGCTATATACGGCGGAAAGCTGTAAAAACGACCATTATAAGTTTTTTAATTGTTATATAAGTAATGGTATATTGATTTATTTGTCAAACAAGTTTCTTTGAACATTTTTAAAAGTGTTATTCCACACTTAGGAAAGAAAAATACTTTATAAAAATTTCGACGTAGCTTCATGGGAACATATGGCTTACGCCCAATATTAATAACCTATCTCCAACGTCAATCTTAGATTGTTTCATACATCTATCCAATCTAGAGATTGGATAGATATATGAAACAAACTAAGATTAACGTTGGAGATAGGTTATTAATACTGGGCGTTAGTGGTCAGAGCGCCTGGTCGAGTCCAGCTACGTTAAAATTTTTATACGTTTTCTAAATAAGTCTTTGAAATAAATTAATGCATTGGAAATAAATATATTTTTATCCAAACAAAAATCCAAACAAAATAAAATTTAATAGTATAATATAAAAAGCCCGGTCGGATGTCACGTGTTGTATTAAAATAATTGCACACACTGTGCTTACTCTTGTATCGTTAACCTAATGTTGTTATTATCTTAAATTAGTAAATAAAGTGCCATTTAAAGTACAAGCTTCAGAATATGAATTCAATATTTAGACAGAATATTTTAAATATAACTAACTTATTCCGCCATATTACTATTAACTACAATCGGAAGCACAAGTGCGTGGAATTAATTTAAAACATAATATTAACATAAAATAACGAAAAACAATGATTTTTTGCCATCGCTATTATATCAGAGCGTTGAAACTGCCACTAGAGTTATAAATTTGTAATATACATAAATAATTAATAATAAAAATCCTTTGTAAGAAACGCTCGTTCGATGATAAATTGTTTATTTTTACAATAAGAAATATAAATGGATAAATTAGTTTCCCCGATATGTCAATATCTAGTGAAGTCAAGAAACTTATATAATGTAACATACATCTTAACTGTTATTATTAATAATACTAAGAAAATGCCGGAATTTGAAATTTGTATTTAAAATTATGTCTACGAGAGTGTAACAAAAAGTCTGTGATTTAAAATCCGGTAATTTTCTATACTGCACAATGTAAATAATGTTGTCAGATTTCCGAAATGTTGTCATAGTTGCTTTGATTTCAATAGAGTAATGTTTTACAGAGCCAATAGTTTAGTACAAAATTATGGGCTCTGTAAAAACTTGTATGTACTTTGATTAAATATTTTGCTTCACGTGATTATTTCAATATATATATAATTTTTTATTGAGATGCTTTGAAAGTGTTCTTGTAAATATGTCGAAGCTGGCAACATTATACATAATAAAATAATGTCCAAAAATCCCCTTAGATCAATAAGACACGATTGTTCTGTAACGGGCCTAAAATATCTGAACGTTATGATGCTTGTACACTTTCTTCTACATGTGAAGGCTCAGTTTGGCTTTAATGTTAAATGTTATAATTAATTCACCGTAAGCAAAGAGTTCTGTGATGTTCCCATACCGATATTGACACATTGATTGACATCACCTGTGCTTTTCGTCATAGCGCCGAGAAAAGCACTCGTCGTAACGCAACCTTTATTCGTATTAGAGGTTAATTAATTGTAAACACGTTTAAACAGCATCCTCAACATGCTTTTTAGACGCGATAAAACTATTGGTGTTCAATATGGTATATGTATTTTGTGATAATCGAGATCAGATAGGTACGTCTCTATTAAATCGTAAGGTTAGTCGACGCATTGCAACTTCACGTCAGTCTCGTGTAATCTGTTTCGTATATCTGTCAACGTGTTAGGTAAACGCTAAGTACACGTGCACAATGCTCTGTGAGGTACTGGAGACGGAGAGGCACTGTCCGGGGCCCGTGTTGTAATAGTGTGTAAAAAATAATAAAATATACCAAAAAAAAAGAATCAAACAAATTATATCGATAATAGTAAATAGCATATAGAATATTTTATAGTCCCGTAAAATCGTTATCGAGCTGTCGCGCGGTTTAACAAATCATAGATGTCTGGTACAATTTCGTGTTCACTACATACATATTTTGTAGCCTTAAAGGTGTTATATTTTATTCATTTTCGTGTACATTTTGAAATCACTATCGAACTTATTGAGATTGTCACTGTAGTTTGTTGTAACACTCTTAGACCTTGTATATTTCGATTTTTGCCATTCGACGAAAAAAATATCATAGTGACGTTTAAAGTGAGAAATTTAAAACGCTAGAATTCTGTGAGGCATAACATAAAGTATTTTTCTACTCGGTCGTTTAGGGATGCTATTAGATATTTTTGGACCATTGTTAAGATTGCGATCAGTATTGGTGAGATGAAAAAAAAAATATAATAAAGTTAGTTTTCGTGAATGTTGGCCGATTTCGGTTTTTTGAGATAAGAAACAAATATGCGCTTTTCCATCTATATATCCATCAAATGTGCACCCATATTGTAAAAACTGGTATTTCTACAAGGCACTAACATCGTGCAATGATAGAATCACTTATCGTACTCAATTTCGACGATTACCATTAAAAATATTATTATTGAATCGCGTTTCACCTCTCATGTTTCACCTCATCACTTTTCATGAGTTTAAAAATAGACATATCATTTGCTAATACATCACCAGCCATGTAGAAATACCAAGTCCCGGTCTCGGAGTGTTAACTGACCAAGATGGCGGTGCATGTATGTATGTATGTACTTTCGCATATAACGAAGGTGACCCGGTAGATCCGATACCGCTTAATATTTTTGTATTTTCCTAGTATGTAACGAAGCATTATAAAATTACGTGGTGTCTTCTATGATGTGTATGCATTATGCTATAGAGAGTATTTCGTAAACATTTGGTTGAAATAATAAGTGCGTAATAAAACACTTTCGTATTAAACTTGTGTTTATTTTGAACCTTTCACTTCTGACGGCCAAAATTAAATCAATATTGGATTGTGTTAATGAATATTTTAAATCAAAACTATGAAATCAACTTTATGTAAGCTTGCTTTATAAAGCTTCATACTTTTATTAAATAAATATATTACATCCCTCCCATACCAAACGCCAATTTTATATATAATCTTGTTATTGTTTTTTTTACTTTATTTATTTTTAAAAATATTTTAAATTGGGGCTAAATTTTATATATACAATTATATCGCATGTCCCTATTAACATTGTAGTATCTGCAAATCATCAACTTTTCAGGAGGAGCCATTAAAGATGTTTTATTGCATAACTTTGTCAATTTTTATGATTTTGTCACAAAATTTTCAGGTCACACTAAGATGTTTGTTTTAATTTTAGTAGTAAAAAATCTAGTTAATAATAAAAAACAACAGAAATCACAAAAGTCACATACAACATTTGGATGTCCCATTTATGATGGTCTTAATGGGCTTCGATTGATATCAAGATGAAGTAAATGTAATTTATAAATAAAAGACATCATAAAATTCCTATTTTAGTAAAATAAATCAGAGATAAATATTTATCCTGCTATTTATTTAAAATAACCGTTTTTTATTTAAATAAAAGATCCCAATTCATAGAAAATACTATTTATTGCAAAATATAATGAGCTAAACTCTAGAAACTAAGAATAATTCATCGGTTATAATTTAAAAAGATGCATCTTAAGCGTAACAAATTAAGTTAAATAATATCAAATGATTACGCTTAGTATTCACTATCCGTTCTCTAATTATTTACTTTGCTTTTTTGAGGTTTTTATTATATGGTAGATTCTAGACTAAAATAATTATATTTGAGTGGTATTAAGCCAGCATCACACTTGCCAATAAAATTCTTATACTTATCAAAATTGATAGGGAAATGACCTTGATATTATACTTTTTATTTTTAAACTTTTTCAAATCTCTTTAATTTCTCAATACTATAGAGACTGTTGCGTTTTCACTTAAGGCATACTTAAATTTTATTCTTTCACTCTGTCTCGGATCTATTTCAACTTTTTCTTATTTATGCCCTTTGTTCAGTTTTTATTCGGCAATAGTGACTTGAATTAATAATTTCATTATTACACATTTCCTTAACAATGTTAGAATTCCCTTCTTTTTCAACGCGAGTGTGCCTTTTTTCCAAACATATGAAAGACAAAAACTATACGTTTACGGTTTTGACTACTAAAAGTTGGGATGTGCAGGTGTCAGACCAAAACCTGAATTCTTCGGTTCCATTTTATGTATGTCACTTAATGTAACGAACTTAACACTTTATTTGCTATGCCTTATGCCACATTGAACGAGAGACAGACGTGAGGCTAAATTCTTCTGACTTAGACGCTCTTCTTGTTTTTTCTTGTCTTCGCTGGAGACTTTTGTGTTCTTAAAATAAGAAATAAAAAAGGATACGTGACATTACATGTAGGATACGTTCGGCCGATAAATACTTAAATTAAAGTGTATCTTTATGATATCCTTATAATGCCTTTTCGTTTGAACTTTATTTTAATATTGATTTAGACATTTTTATTAGGCACAAAAAATAGATACAATAATGAAGTTTCTGGCAGATCCCACAATAAAACTAACAGAAACTACAGTTAACATTGCAGTGTCTGTCACTATTTACACTGTTGCGCGGAGAATTGTTTTTAAAAGTAATTTATTGTATTTTTCATTTATATAAGTTTGGTTTCCATTACCACTAGATTAAAAGTGGATCATCGCTATATAATATTAAGTATGCTCTTTTACTTATAATTTTGTTAAATGTGAATTAATAAATAATTGAATAAATAAAGATATACAACCTAAGCGGGCGCGTTTTTATTCTCCCGTTGAGATTGTCGTAAGTGACCGATATGTGCGTCCACCAGCCCTGTGTGTCCCGCTAACAATGTAGGAAGGTAAGATACTACTTACTTATTTGTGTATACGATGTAGATACGACGATATTAACCTCACAATCCCGAAATCTGATGAAAATATAGATTTTTTTTAATGTGGTCATAAAATATATTAAAGAATGAATTCATTTGTGAAATAATCTCTAAATTATCATTTGGAACATTCTACATTATTAATAGGGACATGCGATATAAGGTTCGTCTGGGGGGCGCTGAAAAGGTATTTTGCACCGGGCGGGAGTTACGCTCGCTACGCCACTGCTTAATGTATAAGTACCAATAGAAATCTGTATGAAATGCAAGCAAGTTCGCACGTCCCCTTCTTGCTGGCTCTCGTCTTATATATACATTACCGGCGCATTCGGTGTGTATCTTATAGCTAAACAAAGTATGAAATAAATAATATTTCACACATTACCTTCAAGTTTTAGATATTCTTATATTCTATACATTTCTGAGGTATTCTATAGAATACCGAATTATACATATTACGGGTAACATGCACATTATACATTATTTCTCCTTTTCAAATATTTTTTGAGAGCAATCTCTTCATATCATATTTGAATTGTAATTGTTCCAAAAGTATATTAATTTTTCATTGATTTAAATCAATCTGAGTGAGATTAAGGACAGTGAGAATGTAGATATTGTCCTAAAAAATATAATTACTATAAAACCTTAGCAACTAAAATTAAACTAATTGATAATGAAGATGATTTTTTTATTAGTGTTTAATGTTCTAGTCACAAATCAATATCATAAGACGGTAAACTCATTTTTATTGAAAATCTTAAATATAATTTAGCAGCGTGAGCTGATGAAATAGTATGATTTCATACTTTCAGCTTCACGCTGTATGCAGAGGGAACCTAATGTTAAGACACTTCGTTCCCCACTGCCGCTGGCATTCTGGAGGCATTGATATCCTGGAGGATTTGATCCTTCATTATATCTATAATTCTAATTCACGTTTTGCTAAAATAAAGAACTCAAAGAAGTAAGGGATAACGATATAAAATGAAAAAAAAAGTTTTATAAAGAAAATATGTTTAATGTTTACTTACAAGTAAAACAAAACTTACAAATTCTTAGTTATTACGAGAAGCAGATTCAATCCTACAATCAGCCTGTCAATACATACATAGTATGCAATATTACATATACATATAATAAATAACTCTAATATTAAGCTATAATCGTAATTGTAAATCATATCATAGTTGGATAATAAAGTTCATTTTCAATAAATAATCCTAAACAAAAAGTCTAAAATAAATAAATTAAGTGAATTTTATTCATTCTTTACCATGTTACTATTTTAATAAATTAATGACTAAATTCTCCATCTCTTTATTTATTAAATAATTTTAATTTATAAAGAGATGGAGAATTGACGTAAATCATCAACAAAAATATCATATTTTCAATACACAAATACGAAATCGTTTCATAAGGTTAATATAAAGAAAAACTACTAAAATCCCTGTTTTTGAGTCCATTTTACAACATCAAATTCTTTATCACATGTTATTCAAAAATAAATGAGAAAAAACTTTTAACAACAAAAATATCTTAAAAATTACAAGCACTTTTGGAATTTATAATCATTTATATATTAAAGTTTGATATATCATAGTGAGGGTCCTCCACTTCACTTTTAAAAATCACTTTGGCTTGCTTCACTTGCGTGTCAGACATGGTTGGTAATTTCTTGAAGAACATCTAATTTAAAAAGAAACATAAAATTATTAAAGCATTATAAATTATCTATGGTATTTTTTATTTAATCGCCCTCTATTTTACCTTTTTATACATATAGATCTGTGTTTTTTATCTATGACTTTTACTCTCTGCAACTAAAACTAACATTGAATTTGTACATATACACACAATAAAAGTAAATAAAATCATCAATTTTATAAAATTTATTCTATGGTTTAATATAAACGATTCTAACGATATTAGTAAAAATTAAGTAAGGAACAATTTTGATATATCATAATGAGGATCTAATAAAGCAATGGAAATACAAAATACATAATAAACAACAATTTTATACAAACTTAAATTTCTATTAAAAATATTTTCTATCATTCTATCGAATTTAAACAGATTTTTTTAATTATCTAAGACAAAACTTTTAGATTTTCGCTATTCAACATGCAATGTTGCGAAAATCGGACGGTGCGCAGGGCCGGAGTTACTTAATACTAGGTTACCTCTACCTACCTGTATGTGAAACTAAATAAAAAACACAGCAGACCAAAATGAATTATCTTTCTTTCTCTGGACTGTGAAAATTTCACTAAACACGAGTGGTTCTAGGTTTCAAATTTTCTATCAGCAATGGCATTGAACCAGGGATTATTAACAACAATTGCATCATATCATCATCAAACTATTTTCAATGATTTTTAGCTATCCCCTGTATATAGCAGAATTAACTTCCTTCATACCCTCGTGTCGCAATCAAACACGTAGCATTCGCATATACATTCAGACTCTGTGCTGCTGAGCCATGACGGCCTCATAGTAATCAAATTTGTGTTATAAATACCTTTCTCGTCATAATCATCAATCCGTGTACTTTCTTCATATGGTCTTTCAGCAATGACATCCTTGGATATCTGAAAATTTAAAGTTTTTATATATATTTTCTATTAATGCTTAAATGTTTAGTTGTACATATATCTTATTTATAGATGAAAAAAAATCTTATGATAAATCATTCTACATTTTACTTTCAGTATATTTTAAATTAAAGTACAAAATGTGACGTTATATTTTTTTTCTGATTTAAAAATATTTAGAGTATAGTAATGAAAACAGACTAAAATTAACAAAATATTTACCTTTTAGGACATATTTGACAGGCACATGGCGGTGGCAGATTTTTATGCACTCTATTGATGTGTAGAAGTAATGCTGCCTTTTGAGCATAGCGTTTTGGACATAGCTCACAACCAAACCTCTTTACCGCTGAGTAAATAAAGTAATAAATGTAGTATTAAAGGTCCTTAATTTATTTGTTTATTGTACATTCTTTAAAAAATATTCACAATTCTAAGAGAAGGAAATAGCTCAGAAACGTATGAAACAACTACAGAGATGCTGATAAAAAATAGCAGGATAGGAACCAAGTGCTTAGACACTCCGTTCCCCACGCGCCACCAAATATTCGAGCCATTGCGAGTTGAATGGCGAAACTCAATGTCGTACTTTTCTTATTGCCAGAGCCAAGAAATATGAATATTAAATAATTAATACCTCCGAGTAGGAATCGAACCCGTAACCCTTATGTTTACACACACGCTGTGCCACTTCGCCACGTCGGCGTTACATAAATAATTTATTCTAACATCAACACCAAAAAAAAAAAGAAAAAATATATCTCACGTCTATGGGTGTCCATGTGTGTAACAAGCGCGGGCTTCAGTTTAAAGCTGCGTTGACAGTGATCACAAATGTACTGTTCTTCACTGTGCTTCTTTTTGTGCCGCTACAATATTTAGAGAAAATTGATCGATCAATTGATTAATTGATACATATATATATGAGTTTAAACTTGAAAATTTCATAGATTAATAAGTCTATAAATAAATAAAGGATAAATAATAGATATAAAGCCTATACATTTTTAATACATATGGTATTAAAAATGTTCTATGTACTCATTTTATATGAATTGTTACTACCAAATATAACATTATAATAGTTTTTTTTTTATGAAACATATCATTCAGACGTTTTTTTTTACTTGTAGCGTAAGTTCTAGCTTCATGTCAAATTCCATAATTGTAGGTCCACGGGAAATATACTAAAGGTTTTATTTATTTATACAAAATGGAAGAAAGTAAAATTTTTCTGATCTCCAAGGAGAATCCGAATACTTCAATTTAATCCCGGAACCGGTACACAGAAAATATTATAATAAAATAAATCCTATTAAAATACTAACAGCCAACGCAGTGTATGAGGTGTAGGCGGCAGTGCAGTGGCTGCAGCGGTGCGGGCGCTCCCCGCGGTGCAGGTGTGCGTGCGACTGCAGTGTGTACTTGCTGCTGAACGACGCCGAACACAGCGGGCAGTTGAACCTGGGGGCAGGTTGTGCTTTCAATTTATAATTTGTATGTTAGATTTAGGAAAGAAAAGGGCACTGGGATCTTGGGAATGGGAAATAAGAATTTAAATTTTGAATCTGTTTTATATACTTTCTAATTTTGATTATTTTGAATTTAAATTAGGTTTTCTAAGCTTTTGCGCATCATATTCATATTTAATTGCCAAAGATTCTGGAAATTAATTATTTATTCTGTGTTATTTACCTTTTGGGACCTTCGTCAATTATTTTTGGTATAAATGGTCTCGATCGACCCTTCTTTCCGAGAGAGAGTGCCCGAGCCTTCAGTACTATTTTGATGTCGGGGGCAAAGCAACGTTTTTCATGCTTATACAAGTTTGTTGTACTGAAATGTATATATAAAAACACATTATAAAAATAATTGTATGTAAATAATGTGTTATTAAAATTAATAATTAAATACTGGTTATAAGCTACAAGAACAATAATAAAAATATCTAGGTCAAATAGTTAAATAAGTTTTCCATTTATGTAAAAAAAATTATAACTCGAAATAAATACTTAAAAAAGCAGTGCATTTGAACTCCCACCAAGGTTAAGTAGAGTTAACAAGATTCTTATTATATGATTTTCGTAAACTTTATCTTATCATTTTGATTGTAATAATTATTTCCAAATAACACATTACAAAGGCATATGTTTCCTTAATACCATAAATAAATAAAAAATAAAAAAAGTAATATATTTAATTATTTTTTTCAGCATTTATTTCAAGTTAATTTTTTTTAATAAAATTAAAAAAATAATAATAACTCAAAAACAATTTAACTTAGATATTTTTATTATTATTATTGTAGCTTATAACCCCCTCTATCACTGATATTCCATTGATCTACAACTTACAGGACGCCTGTACATGGATTTAAATAGAAGATTATAGTAATTTTGGCAAGTTCTATAAATTTTAAATTAGTAATTTATTTTACACATAAATAAATTATTGAAAATAAATGAAAAACCTTCTAAAGTTAACTCCACAAGCATAGCAAAACAAATATCTCTCTCCGTGTTTTTCCTGGAAATGGCGGCCAGCTGCTGGTATTGACTTTGACTGCCAACCACAATATACACACCTGTAAAAAAAATTATAAGACAAAGTTAAACTATGAAGGCACAGTAGCACAGCATCAGACTGTAAATATAAAATTTATTTATGGAAATATAAATTTAAGCAAATATTTCATCTCCTCAATCGGGTAATGAACCCACAACCAGTCGGTTTTACAGTCACGCTTTGTGCCCCTGTGCCACGACTGGCCTCAAAACAAAGCTATACTGAAATATTTTCATACTCAAGCATAATTCCATTCATAACATAATAGTCTTGCGGGGGATTTGGGGGCTGTCTAGTCTTCATAATTTCTACTAAGCAACTTATTAGCAACTTTTTATCCTCCCTCAATTCAGGGAATAGCCTCCTTAATTCTTTAACGTAAGATTTTCTTTCAGATGGCTTTAGCATTTTGGTTCTATGTTTGTCTTTTCTTATTCTTAAAATGTTTCTATTTTCATCTGAACTACTGTAACTAAGCTTATCCAATGACTCTTCCAGAATATCTGGTACATATTCTTGATCATCATCACGAAAATCTTCAAATTTGTCTGTAGCTAAGTAACTGTAATTATTCTTATTTTCACATCTTTCGTAATAATCACAAGGCTCATCTTTTATCGACATATTAAATTGCTCAATTTCTTCACAAACAGAATCTTTAAGTAATTCTGCCACAATAGGCTTCAAATCTTCTTCATCATTTATTTCTTGTTTTATTTGAATTGGCGCGACAAACGATGAATCCTCGTCATCATCTCCGATAATTACAATAAATGTATCGTCGTCTGTTTCCATATTTACGACCTCTCAAGAGCTGTAAGATAATAAGTTTTCCATTCATATTAAATGTCAATTATTGCAAATTTATAAAACAATTTATTAATACTTTAATTTGGTTTACGTTTTCAGCACAAGACAATGTTTTTAAATATAAATCTTTTAAAAAATATTTTCTTTAAGAGCCCTATAAAAAGGCAAAAGCTTAAAACTATACATCTCACTATGGAAGTATTTCTTGAAAATCTCTTTGTAAGAATAAAATATTCTTCAAATACTTAAAATTTGTTGTAATCATTTTTAAAATAATTTATTAAATAAAAATTTCAGTGAATAGTTTTTATAAAAGATGACATATTTTTTATAATAATCAGGCAAAGGCCATACGGAAAGGGCTTACGAATTTAGATTGCTGTAATTTTAACAGTTACTAATTAATACTACTGACCTGATATAAAGTAACAAATAGACAGTGTAATGCTAAAAAATATGTAACTGTAGAGTTCTTTGATTATTAAGCAGAAAATATTTTTTGGCATATATGTTTAGTTCTTTGCCTCATATCACAGAATATTCATAGTTGTCAAATCAAAATTGTGACCATAATATAACCACAGATAACTTTATAATAAATTTAAACATAAAAAATGAAATGTAAATAGAAAAATTAAAAAAAAAAGAAAATTATAGTTAATTTATACGAATAAAAATAGAATTTAATAGAATCATTCTTAATTCTTGTGATGTTAAAGTAAAGATTTAAATATAAATGACATTGACAATTGCTAAAAATAGAGATCAAACGTCAATGGCATTCGTGTTTAATGTTTATTTCATTATTTGTGTAGTGGCGCGAAAACACTTGCTAAAAGTAAAGGAACATATACTCTATAGAGCTAAAAGTCTTATTAAATAAATCAAGAAACAAACTGAACTTATATTAGAAATTTATGTTTTTAATTATAAGAAGAATCTTAATGGATAACGGAGTATCTTAACAGTGGGTTTCCTCTGCCTGCCATGCTGTATGCGGGATACAACGTGAATTTTAAAAGGGATGAACTAATAATAAAACAATAAAAAAATTCTAAAATGAGCCTTACAATTGAAAATAATTGTTTACTGTTTAAAGGTCCAAAAACATTCCCCTTAACCAAAATTGTAGCAGTGGAATTGACACTTCAACAAACTATTTCAAAATTTAAAGGTTGATTTCATCTTCCATTAGTTACTTTTTAATTTTCAAATAAATTATGTGAATAACAAATTTTGTTTTATATTTCAGACCTAGTTAGTGATTTTGAAGAGTTACATTTAGAAAATGAAAATTATAGAACTTTCATATCACAAAAAGAGCAAAATGGGTAAATATTAAATTTTACACACTTTTTTGTGTTCTCATTATTTACTTAAACTTTACTATAAATTATTTTATTATTGCAAATTACAGGTACATTTGTAATAATTGTGAAAATTTAAAAAAGGAAGTGATCAACAAGGAAAATTTATTTAAATCTATTGGTAAGATTAAATTTTAACCAAACTAAATTTTAACCAAACTGAGTTCTGCCACTTAACATGCAATGCCTCCAGAATTCGGCAGAAAGTAGGGCACATAGTGTCTTAAACTAAGTTCCCTCTGCCTACCCTGGTGTGGGCGGGATACAGCGTGAAGCTGATCCCTTGCATGCAACCATTCGAGGACCTCTAATCCTATAAAAACATAAAAAATTTATATGTTCTCCTATATTTTTATAAATTTAATTGTATAATAAAAATATGCTTACACATTATTTATTTCAGTTTCAGCTCTTAATAAATTAAATGAAACACAAGACTTCAAGATTGTAGACAAAATCTACAACATTTTGAACATACAATCACCTAAAAAACAGTGTATAAAAAAGGAAAAATTAGAACCACAAGTAAATTTTGAAAGTCCAAATAAAGAAATTTTAGAGAATAAAGATGAATCTATATCAGAAATTGAAACAACTCCGTTGGGTAGAAAGAGTCCAATAATATTTACTAAAAAGAAAACTAGCACACATTCCTTAAGTTTAAGAGATAAAAAGAAATGTCCCGAATCTTGGTAAGTTCTGCATTAAATTTAGATTATTTAGCTTTACAGTGTGTATAGTTTACAAATCAAGAATCTCATATCAAGGCACCATGCACCTAAGTTTCTGCCTGAATTTGAATTTTTATATAGTTCTTGCTTCATTACACCAGAGGCAAGTTACGAAAATAATTTATTACCCTTTATAAGATTACACTCATAGCATTAACATTACTATCATAATGCCGTCATGGAATTGAATTTTACTAGTTTTAATGTAAAATAAATGTGTCTTAGACACATCTTGTAGCCGTAGTGGCTCAAGTGTACTAGCGTGTGACTGTAAGTGTTGGTGCTTGAACTCATGGGTATGATTTCCAATCACATTGAAAAAATTTGAAAAATTAAATTTTCATTTCCTCACAGGAAATGTCAAGTTAGATGTTAGACAAGACCTATTGGGTTATATTCCACTGCATTCAAATTTTAAATAATATTTTTCTATTCTAAGTAAAGTTATTTGTTACTAAGAGAGGCAAAGAACCACATTAAGTTCAATCAAACAACATTAAATGTTTCAAAAGTTGAGAATTGATTGATGAATGGAGTTCTCTAACACTAAGTGTATGCCAATTTCTGAGAATTTACTCTAATATTCAATAACTATAATTTTGAATGCAAAATCAGTAGAAATATTCAATGTTATATATAGAAATTTCTTATATAATAAAATGAAAACTATTTCAGGCCAACACCAGAAAAGAAAAACATTAAGTTATCATTTCCCACTCCAAATAGAAATAAACCTTCAAGCAGATTAAAACAGGCAAGATTAAACTTGGTCAAAGTGAAAACATCAAATATTGTAGATCTTACATGCTCCCCAGAAACATTAGAAAGAAATCATATAGAAGACGATATACAGGTTTATTTATTTTTGTTGTATTATATGTAAAAGGCAGAGCATGAGTGGTAGAGCTCAATGCTGCGCTTCTTGTTTACAGAGCAAGGAAACAATCCACACATGTGGTCTTACATCAATGCATGTGATATTACAGCACTCACTTCAACATAATATGTGATCTCACACCCACACATGTGATTTTGCATCTACATGTGACCTCACATATGTGCATTGAAGTGTTGACATTTAAGAATTTTTCTTGCAAAAAAATGATTTTTTTATGAATATATATGTATAATTCATACCTATATTATAAATTAAAAGTTATAAGTAACTCTGTCTGTCTGTCTTTTACGCAATCAGGGCCAAACCGCTTATTTAATTGTGATAAAATACTCATATAGAGATACTTGAGGATCTTCGGATGAACGTAGGTTACTCGAAAAATCTCATATTTGTAATATTCCCGATATTTACTAAGATATTAAAATACGTTTCAATTTGACATGTAATTTATTCTGCCATGTTAATAACAACCGTCGCTAAGCAACCGTTGCTAGGCAACAAATTATGTCGTTTTATAAAGGTCGCCGACAGTCGAAAATGATTCCTGAACGCTTACATGGTGTACGCTGACTCAACTTTATGAGAGACATAAAGAGTATGTTTTACAAAAATATTGTTTTTTTAAAAAATCTGTTATAAAGTCCACGATAATGTATGTTTATCTCTGAAGGTTTAGCCACAGTAACCATTTTAATATATTAAATTTTTTTTATTAATATTTTACTTTGGTTACGTTTACTTATTATTTTTGTTTATTTAAATTAGTTAGATATTTTTTCTAATAATAAGAATTTTCTCTACTTATTATTCTTTTTCGGATTATTATGATCATTTGGGCTTATATTTTCTTACCAATCCTATTAAAAACTGATAACAATTTCATTAATATATTTAATAAACATTTGTATAGTTCACTAGTAGACAAATAAATTTGTAATCTCACATCCACACATTTAGTCAGACATCCATACATAGGATCTCACATCCCCACACATGTGATCTTCTATAATCATTGATAATGGGGCCAATGGGAAGGTATATATAAAAATTATACACGAATTATGAAGAAATTGATGAACACATAAAATAATATAGTTGTCAAATATATATAGTTAATAAAAATAACAATTAACCTAATTAATATTTATTATTTGCAGCGAAACATAAAGAATGAAATATTAGATACAGATGATACAATACAACCATCACCTACAAGTGGTCCTGTATTCCAAACTATGTGAGTAATTTTTTTATTTATATCTAGACATACTTCTGTACTAATAAATTTATAACTTCTAGAGCAGAAGAGTTTGTTTGGTTGAACAACCTAATCTCAGGAATTATTGGTCTGAATTGAAAAATATTTTTGTTTGATGATCTTAATAGCAAGACAGAGCTATAATATAATATTTTGTTAATCATTTGTATATAACCCAATGTAAAATACTTATTAAGAAAACATACAAAAATTCGAACGTAGCAGGATTGCAACCTGCATCTCTTTGGAAACTGTCCAAGAGCTCGGACCGACTATATTCTAGGGAGAATAAAATGTATTATGTCTGGGCAAATAGAAAATAATCAAAAAACTCTTAGTTATTAGCTATTACCATCCACTACAGCAAAGTCACTAACATATAGAGAAATTTTATTCGCTAACAACAAAGTCAAGTAACAAGATACTTGTCAAGCATGGTTTTGCTAATTTTAGTAGTCCAAGAGTAAAACTTATTATTATTATTATTAGGAGGAACATGTTCACTATGTTTTTTGTTTTTATTCATTTATTTACAATGTTCCTTCTAAACCACTAAGAAACAATTTAAGCTAAACTGTCTATGCTATACTTTATTATGTTTTTAGAAGTAAATCCCTAACAAAAGACAGTCCTAGAAAGTTTAAAATTCCCTTAGCAATGAAACTAAAATTAGAAAGAGACAACAGCAACGAAGAAAACGAACCGGCAATGATTGATATTGACATAAAACAAATGGAAGATTCTATTAATATTTTACAACAGCTTCCTCAAAGGTTAGTTTGAAATTTCTAATTAATTTTATATTATTATATAATTATAAATTTTTATGATAATGGAAATTTTAAATTATACATTAAATTAAAGTTTGATAATAGCTTCTATTCACTAGGGTGTATAATTAAATGACTATGTAATTTTGGCTTTTTTTTTACTATACTCTTACAAAATATTCTTATTTACCATATTTGTGATTACAATATAACAATATATTAACTTGAAAAAGCTGTATTGTGAATGTTATTTTGAAATATCCTTTACGATCAATCTACACACGCAAAAATTTAATCTAAATTCATGTGAAAGTAAAATATACAACATCGACCTTTATTTTAATTCATATAACAAAAAAAATATATATATTTTTTTTGAAATTGCAAATATTTATTGATAAAATACGTATACTAATATTTTTTAAACAGCTTTTACTTTACACTCTTAAACCGACGATTTGTATTTTTTTAAATATCCCACTTTTATATCCCGCTTAACCTCTAAGTTTTATTAAGACTAAGGATAGTGTTGAGTTTCGCCACTCACACGCACTGTCTCAAACTCAGGCGGAAAGTGGAGCTTTTAGCGTTAATTCTGCTATATACGTGATAAAGCGTAAAAGCGAAAATCATAATTAAATACTGAAACTTTGATGTTAACGATTTCTTGTTATTATAATTTTTAACTTTACTAGTCATATAGTTCATATTATTTTTAGATTTAACATGTCCGACAAACAAAATAAAACAAATGATGAAACCCACTGTCCTGATGAGAGTATATCGCTTTTACAACAATTGAACAAGAATACAATTAAAAATATGTTTAATAACAGGTAAAGAATTTAATTTTTTTTTACAGTCGCTCGTTTGTGGTCCTGCGCCGCGACTGGCAAGCTTAGGCTTTTTATTTATATCAATAGTGACAAAACAAAGACTGTGCTATAATTCATCAAATAAAGCATTTGTTTTGTTGTACACATTAATCTCAGCAACTACTGAATTGAATTGAAAAGCTGATTTGTTTTGGATAGTCCATTCCATTTATCCAGCAAGGCTAGTTAACTCCCACTCTTAAAATATATAATTTTACATGTCATTCATCCTTTCGAGGAAAGGTAGTATTGTTTCAAATATACCCGTCCAAACTAGATCGATAGATCTACAGTATGCATATAGATAGGCTAGTTTGAACTGGTGTTTTAAGTAAGAAATTATATTTTTAATTTTATTTTTGTTTCAGCCCCACCAAACAACCACTAGCAGAGAACTTAAATATAGTAAATTCACAAGAAATGGAATCTAGTATGTCAATACTACAAAAGGAAGGTGTTATCAAACCAAATGACAATGTTAAAAGGTTTATAGAAAATAAATATTTTGTCTTAATATTTAAATAATATATTTAAAAAATCAGCTTCCGTTGTATTTCGCATACAGTAGGGTAGGGAGGGGGGAACCTGTTAAGACACTCCGTTCCTTACTTTCCGCCGAAATTCCGAATTCTGGATTCTGATTCTGGCCGCATTGCATGAACATATAAATTTAAATAAATATTTTATTTCATTGAGTGGGGACCGAACTCACAACCAGTCGCTTTTACAGCCAAACTTTGCGGGGCACAAAAGTTGGCTGTAAAAGCGACTACTGGTTGTGAAAAACTATTGAGTTATCTTGATTAATTTCTTTAGGTATGGGTTTAAAATATTTTACCCTATATGCAGTTTGCGTAAAAGGGGCGCTGTTGCTTTCACCCTGTACTTATTAAAACACGAACGTAATTCAGTGTATTAAATAAATATTCAATAGTTTAAGCGGGCGAAGCCGCGAAGAAGATACTCGTTTTTTTTTAATATTACATAAAAATAATTTAATTTTTTTATCTATATTTTTCGTGCAAATTTAAAGAAATATATGTAATTTTTATATATTGCAGAATTAGACCTGACATAGAGCCGCAGTATAAAGAAATGGCAGTTCGGAGAAAAGCGGAAAAAAAAGCTTTGCCCGGGTGGTGTTGTGACGATTGTATGCCTGTAAGTTCGTATTTAAGTTACTAAAGCCGTTAAAAATGCTAAACATCTCAATGAACACATAACGTAATTTATATTAACACTATGAAAAACAAAATTATTTTTTGTTGTCAAAAAAATATTTTTTTGGGTATGTTAAGTGGCCCTAATCTATATTTGGTACTAAGAAACTCATCATAAGAGTCTTTGACTCGTACTTGGCCACTGTTTATAACAGTGTTATATAAAAAAAAAACAAAGTGTTAATGTGCATTTCTTTGTTGAATTGAGTCACTAGGTTCTTTCTCTCTATCGTTCTATACGCGGGATAGCTTTACGAGCTAAAAGAATAAAAGAAAATAAAAGTATTAAATAATTTTAAAATTGTCAATATAATTGTAATATACTATAGAATTATTGACTATTTTTCTAAAAATAGCCATATTATTTTTATATTGAATATTTTGAGTGTTAATAAATCTCTTTTTTTTAATGACAATAATCTTTAAATCAACAGTTCCTGACAGACCTCTATAAGGATAACCCAGAGATGTTAGCTAAGAAAATAGAAGAATGTTCAAAACACCGCGGTCGCTCCAACCCCGTGAGGCCCAAAACACCCGAAGGCTTCTGGAACCCGAGGTGGGATGTGCCTCATGACACAGAAGAGTTTAATAGGCGGAACAACGTTTAGATACACAGTACGATCGACGAGTCGTGGCCGCACTTACGTTACCGCATGATAGCTTTTACTTGAGCTTACTCTTGAGTTTTTCTTACTTTTTTTCTTATTTTCTTCTCGACTGAGCAATGACCGACAGTTCGGAAAAACTAAGTTCAGAGCAGCCGTAACTCGTCGATCGTATTGTTTATAGTAATAATACGATACCTAATATTGTTATAAAAAACAAGAGTAAACATAGAGTTTTATAGTTATTTAAAATAGGCCTTTGAGATTAAATGTGATGGTTTGTGAACAAACTGTAGTAGAATCTTACCAATGCAGGATTTTGATAGATCAAAATATCATCTAATCTACTACCTCCGGAATATTAGTCTTAGAGAAACATTAAAGTAAGGTACACATAATTTATGGCATTATATTAAGGCACATCAAGAGCGATCATAAACTTGAGAGCTATTTAAAAATAGGGCTATAGACTGGATTTTTAACAAAGACAAATTTGCACAATAACATACCTCAATTAAGGATTATTTTACAACAAATAATAATTAATAGTGAACAGATATGTTATAGTTATTAAAGAGCTATAAATGATCAACATTTCTTTTTTTATTAAAATGATGTTTACTTGTAATCTGAACATTCCAATCCAATTTCGGCAAACCCTGTTTTGATTTTTAATAGTGCAAGATTAGTGAGATTCTATTGTATTTGTTGTGTTCTAATTCCACAACTTTATACAGTATACTTCTTATCTATTTATTTGGGTTTCAACGGGATTGTATTTCTAAGACTGCTGTCTGTCTGTCTATCCAACTGTCATCTGTCACCACGCTGTATCTCATGAACCGTAATTTATTTATTTTTCATTTATATCAAGTAACATAATTACGACTAATTTTGTTAGTAAAAAACCTATGTTAGTATTTAAAATGCTTCTCCATCCCACTCGAAATGGCGCAGCAATTACATACATTCTAATTTATTAGAGATCAGATATAAAATCCCGTTGATGCTACTCCACAATTTTTGTAATAAGGAGCGATATCTTTTGCACAAGATACGATTAACTCGCGCCGTCGCGAACATCCCTGATGAGTTAAGCATTTGAAATAGTTATAGATGAGGCATATGTTGACACTATAACAACGAATACTAAAATACAATAAAAGAAATATTTACAATCTTTAAATTTTTTTTATGTATTATATTCGTAGTGCCATACTTTACTTTTCTTTAAATATATAATTAGCATATCATTCTCATTAAAACTTCCTCAAAAGGTGCCTTTCACAAAATAAAGTAATGATATTAATTAAATATATTTTTTCATATTTTTACAACAAAATATGTTTTAAGTGGATTTTCAATGTTTAATTTTGTATACAGTATGTTTTAATTAAATAAATTTTACTAAATACACATTTTTTTTATTTATCATCACATTTTTCGCACTTCATAGCATACGAACATGTTTTTATGTTCAAAAATAAATATTATTTATAAAAATCATGAATCCCTGAACTGAATCAATTTAAAAAAAAATTGAAATCCTACAATTTTTTAATATTATGTTATGTTTTTTAATATTATGTTCTCCACTCATTGAAATTATGTTCATTTAACTGCTCTGGTAGACAAACCACAGTGTTTAGTCCCCCCACATAACATTTTATATATAGTAATTAGGTGGGGAACCGACTTTCTTAACACTAGGTTCACTCTGCTTACCTGTGATGCAGGAAAAAAATGTAAAATTTGCTCACAAATGAAATTAAGATTAAGGTCATAATGTCTCAAGTGCAGTGTACTGATGATTCAAACATTTAAATAGGATGCAACACATGTGCCAAAACCTAAAATAAAATGACTTGCAAAGTACTAGTGTGGGCTGAAGTATACAACAATATTTAAAAAAAATATATGTCATGACTTAAACCTGGAAATCATCTAGCCAAAGAAGAGGCATGGATTTGTATCCCAGTTCATTCAAATAACATATGTGGAATAACACTTTAAAAATGTTAAATAAGTAAACAACAATATTTGGAGAACACCTTTTATTCTCAAAAAAAAAACAGAATATTACAATTTTTCACTAGCTTAAGTTAAAAAAGAACATTAAATGAAATTAGTATATTAACTGATTAACATTTTAAGATTTAATACAATACAATAAAAGGAAAAATGTATATATTTTCTCTGTTATTAGTCTATAGTAGTGTCAACTTGTGTTTAGCTTTAGAAAATTATGTTAATGGAATTTAGCATAAAAAATAGCATTAATTTACATTATTTGAACTGAAACTTTACGGTTATCTGATATATATTTTATTTTTAATGCTACAACAAATTTACAAGGGCCTATGAAAGTTTCTTAGCTTTCTGGTAGAGGGTATCAACAACTTTGCTCATATGATGGATGGTTTCTAGAACGGTCTCGTAGGTCTTTTCGAGAGGGGATTCATCAAAAACAATCAAAACACCTTCACCCTGGTCTAGGATACCATTGAGCTTCTTATCAAGAATCATTTGTGATAGTTTTTTTTCAACTTGAACAACTGGCAGACGGATACATTTAGCTACATGGTCTACTTGAACACGCATATAAGGCTCTACAATACGACATAAGTTTTGTTCCAACATGGTGTCATACAATGCTCCTAAATGAGCTCTGACCACTGCATCTTCTTCTAGTTCAGGTTTAAAAGTTTTTAATGCTGCCTGAAAATCGGCCAGAGATCTTTTGTGTGATGCAGTTGCTACGGCTCTCATTGCTTCCAATTCTTTGCCTGCATATTTGAGTGCTGCTTTACTACTACACACTGTACCTACTTCCTCAGCTTGATTAAGCATTATTTTAGACAACAACATATATTTAAGAGCAGTAAGAGCTTTAGGACTGTCGGCTCCATCATAACCTTCAAAGGCTTCATAAAAGTAAGAATAAGCTGTTTTGAAATCTCTCTCATCTGCAGCGTGAAGAATACCTGACTGCAAATCGAGAGCCGCTTGCATTTTAGGAGGACAGTAAATAGCATTTGCTGTAGTTCTTGCTGACGTCAACGATGCACGGGCCTTCGGTAAATTACTAAGAGCATGATAAGTTTTACTCTCTAAAAGCAGTACTTCAACTAATAAATTTTTATCATCTAACTTCTTTAACTCTTTTAACAGTGCGGTGGCTAAATCTAAGGCCTCTGTGTACATACCGGTGTCGAAGTAGAGCGCGATGAGTCTTGCCTCGAGAGACTGTCTTAAGAACGTGCGCCTCTCTTCTTTGGCCCATTCTATACATTCTTTGCACAGCTGGACCTCAATTCCAAT